>PVKS010001797.1:0-131749 GCA_004027875.1 Aplodontia rufa
TAGAAAACTTCCCTGAACTGTGGATTTTGTCTTAAATGGAGGGTTCACCAAATAAGTAGTAGGTAAAATACGATTATGGGATAGGTACTACGGGCACACAAACTGGTGAGATTTATACTAGGCTTCCAGCAAGAGAAAAAAAAATCATGAGTTAGAGAATTAGAATGTCATGAGATAATGGATACCAAAAACAATAAGTAATGCCTTCCACGTTTGGGAAGAAAAAAAAAGTAGAATTGCATAGTCAGCTCACCCATCAGTCCAGTATGAGGGAAGTGACAGGGAATTTTGAGCAAGCAAAGACACAAAAATTGCTCCTAATGCATTCTTAAAATTCAAATATAAAGTAACCTAAAATGTTCTATACTTTTCTATTTGGTGGGGGGATAGGTACTGGGGCTGAACCCAGGGGCTTTACCACTGAATAATTTTTAAGTAAGTTTGGAGTATAAAACACCACCATGTTTAGAAAAACAGCCGTGTTGCTAGCTCTCAGATAAATGAGAAAAGCATTAGGGACTAGTTTAAATTTGAAACTCTTAAAAAACATCTTTGAATTGGTAACTAGTACTAATTAAAATAGTTTTTCCATGATGAATGAATTTTATTCCATGAAAGAAACCAGTCACATGTATAAAATAATTTTAAAAAATCTCTCCATTCATTGCTTATTTTAGAGTGCCATCTTTTATTAGGGATTTGGTGTTGAATTTTGTTATAATAAAATAATTTTAATGAACAGAAATAATTCTAATGAATAGAAAAATATTTTTGTTTAGAAATATAAAATTTCATTAGATTCTTAAATTTTTACTTTCTGTAAACTTAGAAGTACGTAGAGACTTCAAATTGAGTATAATCATAGTAAATTTTCATATTTTTCATAAACAACATTTTGAAAAAGTGTGGGATGGTAACAGAGCAAATAACTTGCTGTGAAATAAATCTCTTTCAGCAAGACAGCTTCACCTAGCCTATTATTTTTAACCTACTAACAATATAAAATTACGTTGAATGTTTTACGTACATCTCTGACTGATTTGAAAGAATACTGTGAATTTTCATCAATATCAACGTAGTTATTTGACTTTGGGTTTGGCAACAACTAGTAGTAGCACATTATACAAACTCTTCAAAGTTCTTTAAGTGAAGTTCAGATATCAAAACTAGAAATAAGTAACAAATATTTATTGCCATTTCTTGAGTTTCTGGAAAATTGTGAAACTATAAGATAGTTTTCTAGTCATTACAAAAACCATGTCCCAGTAGAAAAATATCTTGAAATAGATTGGGCTGCTCCCAGTGGTAGAATAACAAATTAGACAAATCAGTTTTGATTACGAAATTTGACTTACTCCAAAAACTAAACATGTCGCACTGTGATCAGTCAGATTCTGGTTGCCACCCAAAGATTTACAAAAATTTGCTTGATGAAAATGTGCAGCTCATTTGTTGATAATGACTCTCAGTACTGGTGTCATTTAAATAAGAAGGTGATATAAATTCTTCTGTTATCTCAATAGGATGGCCAATTCAGAGTCTGAGTAATGTGGCTTGGCCTAAATAAATGTGGGCTTCATTCTACCTTTAAAGGTTAGTCAGACCTGGGCAATTTTTTAACAGCTTTCAGCCACTGTTTCATGATCAGTAAAAGGAAGCAATACTATGTTTACAAAGTTAAGAGTGAAAAACTTGAATACAGAGTGGAGCATTTTCATTAAATGTTAACTCTTTCTTTGCTACCCTATCCCTCCTTCCTGGTTAAGAGTAAATACAGGATTGGGGGAAATATATTTTTCATAGAATATTTACTTTTGTACCAAAAGAATAGTTTACTTTGTGATAAAGCATTGTGAGATATTTTCATGAGACTATTCACTAAAATATTAAATAGTGTTCTTCCTACAGTGAGTTTTATGCATAGGCAAAGTTGTTATGGAGTATTTCCACAGGCACAGTGTTGTCATTTTCTATGATGCAAATGCAAAGAGTAAAAACTGATTTATTTCCTTGAATACAGCAAATTGTTTGCTATGCTTTTTTATAAAAATGAGACCTATATGATAATGACACAGAAATCAGGGAGGGTGTGTGTGTAATAATACCCCTTCCTTGGTCAAGCAACTGCGTGGTGATGAGAAGTCAGAGGCTGATACTCGTCAATAAAAGGTCTCCTTTGAAGATGCTGCATACAAATGGATGATTTTCATTTTTTTTCAAGAAATGTACTACATCTTCATGAATCAACTTTAAATTAGTATTGGACACAGAAAGCTCATGTCCTATAATCTCATTCAATTTTTATGTGCAAAAATCATTCAAATGCAAAGATTCAGGAATATCTCCATAGAAAATTGATCCTGATCACCTTTTAAATATTTAGCATAAGAAATTAAAGCATTTTTTGTCAGAACTAACTGAAATCATCATACAAAGATTATAAAGTGTAAAAGGTCAAACATGACAGTGGGATTTAACTGTATTCAAAGGGTTTTTATTTTCTGAAAAAATATAAAATTTCATATCTTACACTACAAAAACATGTACACGAACAAAAAACACGTAGAGCTTCAAATGGGAAAAGAAATACAGAAACACTAATCCTTCTTTGAATAAACTCTGAGGCAGGGACTTCTGATATCTTGATGCCTACCTAGGATAGGATGAAATATGCTGTGCAATTGCTTTGAACTGCCTGAAACTAAGATATTTTGGTAAACATATTAGCAAATGATTGAATCTAAATTTACTTGCAGCTACTTATAAGTGGAATTTACACACTTTTACATGAGTATTTGCAAAACTACAGTAGTCCAAATTTTCACAAATACGTTAACCATTCAAACTTCGGTTAATATAGCCCTCAGCCGGAATAAACATGACATATTTTGGCCACCTTTAAATTTTTCCATTAACATTTAGAAGAAAAAGCAACATTTGATTCTGATTATTACAAACATTTCTTAAAAAATGAATTGGTGTCTTCTTCCAAGCAATAATTATATGGTCATTCTGAACAAGATTGTTCAGGCATTTATAAATGTGTGAAAAGACTTTGTCATAAATGCAAACCAGAAATGAAGAAAATTCTTATCTATTTTTTGATCCATTACTATATAATTAACAGCATAATAGAGAAAAATATTCAATGTAACCAGCTGTGCTAGATTTGAAAGAAATGACAACTTATTCTCGTTATTCAATTTCAAATAAAGCTAGCATTTTGATTCTGTTTATTCATCATCATCATCTCCATTGTCATCACCATCACATTGTACCTACTTTTTATTTTCTTTGAGGTTAAACATCTGGAAGGACACAAATAAAGACAGTTTACCATCACAATTAGCTTTCTTTTTTTCCTCTTATTTTTAGTACAAGCAAAATGATAAAAGGATCTTATTCTACTATGCAACTTTATATATCTGATAAATTTCTAACACCTGACTCAATAGAGTTTGCTATTCAATCCACCATCACAACCACAAAACCTTCCAAAGGTAAAAATCTCTGTTTGTGCTTCTGAGGACCCAATTCAAATGGGAGAAAGAATAGTGGTTAAAAAAATTGTTTAGTTTCACACAGAAATTAAATGTAGGACATGCAAATGCATAAGTGCTCAACTGGTATTAATGTTCCATTTTAAGCTTGAGATGTGGTACAGTGCCTTCACCATTGCACACTTGTTAAAGCTCTTTTTAAAAATGGTGTTAAGGATATTCTGTGTTGTTCAGGGAACTCTAAAATGATGCTGATCACACTGAGGTTTAGCTAAAATATTTGGGTATATTTTTCAGTATTGGGGATGAAACCCAGGACCTTGCACATGCTAGGCAAAGCATTCTACCACTGAGCTACACTCCTAACCTGGGATATAAGCTTCACAGTGAACCTAGAACTTTACACTGACTTGGTGAATAAAGTACATGAAATAAAAAGTCATGCACATTAACATTTTTAAAAATAGAACAAAGAATATCTTTACATTTTTACATACAATCAATACATTTCAAAAAGGGCAACTGATTATTTGTCCTAGTCCATGTGAGCAAATGGCAAGATTAGACACATATTATGATCGATAAAAGTAACAACTGAGTGACTTCAACAGGTGTCTGTAAAGTGAAAATAAACTCCTGGTCATACCTGTTATGCAAAGTACAACACTGAGAAGGACTATTACCGTAAATATATTGCTGCTGATATTACAATAAAATTATATATTATTTGGTAAATATATAATGTGCTAAAATTATTTAGTCTATGCTTTGTTTGTTGTCATCTGGTGGGTGATACAATGAACCAAGAGGATAAAAAATTATACAGTTGAGATTTGTCAAATCTTGCCCTGGGTTATAGCCTCACTGTATTTCTGAAAAGCTGCATCTTCTCCTTCATTTGTTTCTCATATTTATAGATGATATTGGCACTTTCCAATTGGTGACATATCCAGTGTTGAATAAATATTTTAGAAAAGTATTCTTTCCTCTTATGGAAGGCATAGTACATATTATTTTAAAGTCTATTTTTTTCCTAAAATCACATTGACATTCTCTAAAAATTCTCAACCAACTTGAAACACGGATGCAAGCTATTTAAATTTCAATTAGAATTATTTTTCAAATTTAATAGCAGTACTAAAAAGGAGGGAAATAAATTTGATCCAAATTAATATATATTCTTTTTTTGTAAAAATGGGAAAATTTACATTTTAACTTCTAATCATCGTAACCTCCCAATTACCACTGAAATGTACAAAGCTGGAAAATATTTCAGAAAATAGTTTTTATGCCCAAACAATATTGGCCAGTCCACCAGGTGTAAAAAGGTATTGCAGTTTTCTTTTCAATCCTTACCTATTTTTACTTTGAAGTTTCTCAATTGCTATTTTATCACTTAGATTCAGATAATTTTACAAAATTCAACTAGTGCAACGCAAACTCCAATTATTTTGTACAAAAGTATTTAGATGCAGCATTTCTGTTTATTGAAATGAACAAATTCATTTTTAATAAGAGTAATGCCTATTTACTTGTGACTTTATCAAAACAATACTAAAACATGTTTCTCAACTTCCACTGGAAAATTCACTAACCTAATAGAGCATCTTAGAGCACAGTTTGTATGGCATCCGGGTACTCTGTAGAGTCGGAACTCAATAGATCATTTGAAAAGTGTTTAGACCTTTTTATCCATGCCCTCTTTTTGTTGTTTCAGTTTTTCATTTTCTTTAGCAAAAAACTATCTTACTATTTAAGTAAAGGGTGGGCAGGATAGAAAGAAGTCATTCCACACAAGTTTATTCTTAAATATGCTAACATTCAAGTTAAACAGGTGTTTAGGAAAAAGAGTGTACAATTAATTTAACTCAAATACATGTCCTATGGACTTCAGTAATCCAGGTTACTCTAACTTACTTTTGCCATTGATAATTATGAGTGAGTGATATCTTATCCAAGTGCTTTGCTCCTTGAATAAGCACATGCCATTCTGTGACGTTATTAATGAGCAGTAGAAAAAAATGTGTTCACCTTATTAAGGAGCTCAGTTTTGTATATTTTCTAATAGACTGCATAATTTTTTTTAATAGAGCACGAGGGGGGAGAGTGAGAGAGAGAAAGAGTGAATCAATTTTATTTTTTACTTTTTCATCTGGCCTTTGTTCCTCTACACTTAGTTGTGTATGTGGTGCTAGGGTTTGAACTCAGGTCCTTGTGCATGCCAGGCAAGCATTCAGACTGCTGGGCCACTGCTCCAGCCCCAACTGTGTTAATTTTTATCGCAATTTTTTTATTTACCTTTTTTCACCAGGTATAGTAAATGGAAAATACAGAGGATATGACTTACATTCCCTAATAAGTCCAATTAAATAATATTTTGGATTTGTTCAGCAAAATAAATTCAATGTCAAGTGACTGAATGCAAAGTGAAATTATTAAATTAATAAATAGTTATCAAAAATAAATCTTAAAACAAGGAAAATTCTGAAGAAAAAAATATGTATTTTCATCATTCCATTGCTTTCTCAGCATCAAAATTTCTAGAAATGAGACACAGTTGAAATGGTTTCAAAGGATTAACACTTAAGGGTGATGCTTAGTGCTATGTGCCTGGATTTAACAACATTAACAGAAGCCAGCACAGTTAAATCCTTTCATATCCTGCTGAAAATGTGCCCTTTGGTGTCAACTTTGCTTGACAAGATATTTTCTGGGATTTGGAAAGGTGAAATTTCTTACAGGGGTGCAAGATTAATGGCTAGAAGAGCGGCATTGTCACAGATATCACAGTGTTTTTAAAAAGCCAAAGGGGATTTAATCTTACAGACATTTCCTGTTACTGAATAAAGAGATTAGTAGCTTTCCAACACAGAAGGGAAAAAAAGATACCAGCTTGTGTTATATTTTGTTTTCCTGTCTCCCTATTCCCCGTATCTGTATTATACTCTGGAACACTTGTTTTTTATATGTTGCTAAAATTGAGACACTATTAAAAATGCAAGCAGAATGATAATGCACACATGTGCAAGCATACACACGCAATTCCAACTTAAATCAGTTCCTGGATATACTGCAAAATATACAATATATACACATTTATTACCTAATAGTCTCTAGAAGAGCAACTAAAAGTAAATTTATAACACAGAAAAATAAATACACACCCTGTATTCTACTTTTCCTTGATCAAGCAATGTGTTTATAAACTAGTTTCTATAACTTAACACCTTGTAATAGCATTTTAAAATTACAAAAGAAGATATGTATTAGGAAATAATCTAATCATATTGCTCTTCAATACACTTATGTAGACAATTAAGACTTGAAGTAAACTTCAGAAAACTGCAGCTTTTCTTAGCCCACAATGGCTATAAGACTTTTCCTTTCAAGTAGATCCCTGGAAGATTTGAAAGGGGTTGCCTTAATTTAGTCATAAAGGTGCCATATATTTGAATATTTCATGTAAAAATTTTGTAGAAGTAGTGGCAAGGATTTTTCCATAACATAATATTTATGTTCTTATTTTCTGAAAGTCATTGTTGCTTCATGAAAAATGACACTGAGAAGAAGATATGGAGATATTAGTAAAACACTGATTATAAATTCTGTGGATGAGACAGATGCTCTCCTAAGATTTAGAAATCACTGGGTTTTCCCTTTTCCCCTTTCGTGTTAAAATAAATCTCAGGGCTGTTTACAAAGTGCAGAATCGTTCATTGGAAGAAGTGACATTAGCAGAAGTTATAACGGCACCATTCCGTTCACCAGCTGCACCTTCATTTCTTGAAGGCTGTTCATGATCTTCTTCTGGTGACCAACAAGAGTCACTCCAAGTCGTCTCAAATCCCTGCATGAAGAAAGCACACATTGGATGTATGTATTGATTCAATTTGTAGCACACCTCAATATTTCACGTGGGCAAAAGGGTAAACTTCTTGCAGAAATTAGTGAATTGCAGTCTCAATTTAGACACTTGGTGTCCAATTTTCAAAGGTAGTCTCTGAAATTGTATCTAGGAAAACCTGTTTGCAGACAATGAAATATCTGTAACAGGGAATTACAGAGAATGCACTTGCTCCTGTTGGTGAACATCATGATTTAAATGGCATGGAGTGGTAACATATTTGCACTTCTTACTAATAAGTACAGAGCTTGAAAGGTTCTATTTCTTTGAACAGTTTTGAAAATGGGAACCTACAGCATGCTCACTATTTTGTTGTTGCTGAATAAAGCAAGCATGAAATAGTGTTTAAAAATTTTACAGCTAAGTAATCGAAGAATGAATAATTTAAATGAATCATTCTATAAAGTCATTATATATAACAGATATCCTTAGGGAATAATCATTACTGTGTTGCTCTCAACAATATTTTATGCTAATGTTGACTTTGGATCCAAAGTACCAGAGCTTTTCTCCTTTATCAAATAACATCTAAGCTATATTGGCATTTAGAGCATTCTGAAGATTACACGGTACCAAAATGCATTCCAACCAAGTTACTTTATGTGCATTCTTGAGAACAAGCATGTTATTCATAGGAAATTATAAGTATTTAGATTTCTAAAGTAACTGGACATATTATGAAGCTCAAGATATGTGCCCATGAGTTTTAAATGTTATTTCAGAGAAAATTTGGGACTGTTATTCCCATGTATTTGACAACTATAATGAATCAAGCAGAGTTGTAAAATAATGTGCATGAATTATAGGAAAAATGAACACTATTAATTCAAAATTCTATATGACAAAAATTTTAGCATGTTAGAAAAATCACATTTTTTAAAATTTCATGCTAAAATGGAATATTTTAGCATTAAGTATATGTATTAATTTCAGATTTCCTTAGAAATAAACAGAATTGGAAACAATGACAGGATTACAACAGGTAAAACTGAACAGCCTCACATAAACTGAAAAAAAATTTCTTAATTATCAGAGAATAAAAATTAAAGTGTCTTTGCTCCATTTGTATTGGTATTCTAAAGAATTGCTTATTGAAATAATATTTTATATTTATTTTTCCCTTTATGGTTTCTTGATTTCCTATGAAAATTTTAGGAAATGACAAGTAGTCAAAAACTATGCTACTGATACTTACGATGAGATGTATTTATTGTTAGAATGTGAATAATAAATTTAGAATTTACTATAATTACAAGATGGCAAAGCACAATATGAAATAATGATAGATGTAGCATGGCAGAGAATCATCAGTAAAACTGAGAAGTCAAGAAATATTGCTTTGAAACAAAATCACTGTTGAGAGTACAGTGATGAAACTGACTACAAATAGGTAACTGACAGCTAAATTAGGAATTAAAAAATAACTTGAGTTAATCTTGTTTCTTTTCAACTTAAAGGAATTTCTCAATTTTGCTCCTATTAACATTAAGGGCTGGACAATTCTATGTTGTTAGTGTCTGTCATATGCATCGTAGGATATTTATTTAGCAGCTTCCCCACCTATACCAACTAGGTAAAAGAAGCCCAGTACCACCACAGGCCCTTCCCTGTGATAAAACAAAATATGTTCAGAAATTGCCAAATGCCTGCATGGCAAAATTTTTCCAGGTTGAGAATTCTATCAGTAAACACAAATATAGTAAGTAGCATCTAATAGACATCTCCTTCTACGCTAGGAAAATATTGAACACTACGATATAGAGTATTTTAAAAACGTCCTTTTATGGATTAGGAAACATGGGCTGAGAGAATTTAAATCATTTGGCTAGATGGAACAGAAATGGAACTAAAACCAGGTACCTGATCACAAAGTCCGTATTTTAAATTTTAAATTATTTTTAGACATGATTTCTTACAAAACTTCTCTTTGACTCTTGCTCTCTTCACTTCCTCTCATTCCCCTCTGCTCATAGGATAAATGGAGTTATAAAAATATAGCATTTCACTTTACATATCACCTTAAATAATGTGTGCCTTTAAGGGGATGCTACTGTTTTTCTTTAAATCTAATTTTCTATTTTAAGAGATATCAAAATAAAGGACAAAAATAGCATGATTTTAAAGTGTGCAATTTCATTTGCCTCCATACAATATGATTTTCAGTGAAAAGTGGAGGAAATTTAAGATTATTTATTTAAGTTAGCTTAATCTCAGTAGCTAAGTAATTCTCTAAAAGCCTATTTAAATATAATTGAAATAATTACAAATTATCTACAGCAAAAGTTAAATACCTTTATTCTAATATTGATAAATGCAGTATTATAGTATTTCAAACAGATTTATCTCATATCTTTTGCTAGTTATAACAGTGTCCATTTTACCATCTAATGCATATATTAAACGATCAGATAAGCAGTAATAATGAGAGAGATTTAATAAAAACAAAATATTTTACATTTAATGATGATGTACCTGCTGTATATATAAAGGTTTTTGAAAGAAATAATTGGAAATGATGTGAAATACACTGTTTTTCTCGTTTAGGTTTTCTATGTAAGACATTTTATTCCTAGGGAATTTTCAGTATGTCTTCCTTATAAATACTCTATTAATTTCATAATGACCACGTGTAATCTTAAGTAATACCCAAGTCCAATTTTAATGATGATAAATTCTATTTATATACAGAAATAAATACAATCATATTGAAAATAGTATTGCTATATAAAATAGTTTGTATTTATTACCAATACATGATGAGTTTTAGAATTGCAAATAGAATAAAATGCCACTGTTGGGATTATATTTCAGCATCTTTTCAAATATTATTTCATAACATTACACAATGCAAAAACACTGTTTCAGCATATCATGATGATAACCTAGTAGAACAAAAAAAAGATTATACTAAGAGACATTGAGTTGATGGTGAAGACAACTCTTGATTATTCAGGATAAAATTAATTCATTTGTGGATGATTCCTCTGCTTGCTTATTCTTCTCCTTTCTGCTTTACATACCTATTGGCAACATAACTAGAATTTAGCCCCATCAACACTTCCCTGATAGGAGAAGGGAGAAGAGAGATTAATGAATATTCATTAACCACTGAAGAGTGGTTTCTGCTTTTGTCTATTTTATCATGCAATCTATTTATCATTTTTGTATATTTAAAAATTCTTATAATCAATTATATAGCTATTTTACAGGAATAGTATAGTTTAATCATGGCTTATCAATGGTTTCATTAGGTAAGACCTGGTGAGGATTACACTTGGAGTTTTACCTTAATCATATACATTTCAGAAGATATTGAATTCTTTTACTTAAATATTTTACATACTAACATGCATAATGACTTTCTTGATAACTTGATAAATCTAATTGAGTTAGCCTACATAAATTTTGGCTCTAGATTTGGAAAATAATCATTTCAATAATTTAAGACCCTAATTTATTAATTGGTATGTGCATGAATGTCTTCAACTTATACATAATTGGTATAGTATTTCAATTCATTGAATTTTGCTCAATTTCTGAATAACCAAAAGTTGACAGTACTGGCCTGACAAGAACTCTAAAAAGCAGTTTTGATTCTGTCTTTAATTGAAACCTTTGGATTCAATTTGCAACTTGCCTCAGGATCATAATTTCCCCATCTACAATAACCTACTGATCTTATACATGATAATACAGCTTTATCTTTACTGCACAACAGTTATTCAAATATGAAAACTGTACACAGATTAACATGGTATAGGCACAGAGAACCACAGATAGAAACACCTAAGTTTGAAAGATACTTTAATTGAATATGCAGTGACTCCAAAATCGCCAAGTTCTTCATTTTTCTGCTTACATACATACATGCATATACTGGCAAGTAGTCCATAAACAAGTAAAATTAAATCTTAATGAAGGAAGTTTTCAAAAAAGTATATGCTTCTAAAAAATTGTGTTTTAATTCTTCTTTTTCTAACCTATGAAAACAAAAATTGATGTCAACAGTTGCAACAAGTCTTTTATATATGAATTTGAGCATTTGCTTTATTTATGTTAATTTAAATTTTTTTCTACACATTTACAAGAGCTTTGAATGAATTTTTCTTGCCTTCTTAGTCTCTATGAGGCCAATAAAATAACTCTAGAAATAATAATTTATAATTTTACTATAATATTGTATGGGCTTCATACAATTAAATTAATAATTTAAATATTTGATCGAGAATGAAAAACCATTAATCAGGTGTTTTGAGAGTTTGTACTTGATTTTTGCTGATAATCCTGTTTTCCTTTGCCATTAATCACCAGCATTGAGTAGCTTTTATTTTTATTTATTAGTTTTTTTTTTTATTTTATGGTGAAGATGAAGAAAAATACACAATTGATCTTTATGGTTTCTTAAATTCTTAACTGAATAAATAACTGATGACTCCTCATTTTGTATGCTATTTAACATATTATCTTGATAAATATGTTCTTACTGAATAGGAAAATTGTGGACAAAAGCACAGTAAAAAAAGACAATATATATTTAATATTGCTGTATTCTCTAAGAAACCAGCTTTATTGGACTTAGGGTTCATGACTCATTTCCTAGTAAGGAATGTGTTAATGAATATGGGCCCCAGGAATTTGAAGCAATTAACATATGAAGGCAAATATTCACTGGAGTGGAAATATACTGTCTCTTAGCTTTTACTTGCTCTTTTGGTAATAGTAAATGAATTAAAAGACCAAATATCTGAAACAGAGAATGTATCAAGAGGCAACAAGCTAGAAGTAAACCATTGTAAGAAGATAGAAGAGGCTGTTAGGACTTGAGAAAGAAAATATATACAATGAAGAGAGTTTTGAGGACATAAGAGCACATAGGAAAATAAATAGAGAAGAGTAAGAAAAAGTGAAGCCATAATGCATAAATATTCAACATATTTGTACTATTTGGAGTCACCAAAGTAATAAAGTAAATCACAAGTAGTTAGTGCAAAACCATTCTGATTAAAACTATTCCGTGAATAAAGAAATAAAAATATAGTAGATCTAGTTATATATGTGCACATATACATATATAAATATATACTATCTTAATAAAAAGGAGACATTGTTTAATGCAAATAATTTTATTATATATTTACAAGTAATCCAACAATGGGTAGAAGAAATACCTACAGTATCATTTTAATATAAAATGACAAATGACTTTAATAAATTAAAATGACCATTTTTACTGAAAAATTAAATATCAATCATGTAAAAATAGTTTTAAATAATCAGAAATATTTTCAGTATATTATTTTAAATATAGCACACATAAATTCCTTAAGTGTCCAAAGGAATAATGGTCAAAGCATATATGTCATCCAGTAGGCATGGTCTGGCGGTGACAGTAAGGATGGGACTAAATGAATTAGAAAAGCAAGCTGAGTGACTACGTTTTAGGTTTGTTTAGCTCTCGGTATGAAGGAAGAGAATACTGAGAATGTGATATCAATCAGTGATAAATGATGGTACCCTGTTACCTTTTGTGAGGAGGAGCAGTGAGTTTAATGAATTAAAGAATGCCAGAACAATAGAAATGGGAAGAGAACTGCTAAATGTTCATATTATGAGTCATAATGAAATAAAGACTGTGATTTAGTGATTTAGAGTATGCTAACATTTTCTAATCCTTAAACAATATTTTAACCTTTGAATTTGCAGGTAATTTGAAGTAAGGTATCATTATATTCACAGGTTAAAACATTATTAATGTTAATGTACTCTAGATGGAACCACAATAAGAACAGTTAATTTTCACAAATAACAATTAGGCTAAAATAATTACACATACAGAGTATATAATAAAATACCAACAACTTGCAACCTTAAATAATTTTATATTTAACTCTAGTGATTTTTATTTAATAAGATTTGATAAATTTATCTTAAACGTGCAAACAGAAAAGGGCACAATTGGTTCCACTGAGATTGTACCAAATAACAAATTGCAGGCAGGATCTAGGATACACTTGGATTATAGGAGTATAAGGTGCACCACTTAGATGTTAAATGAGATTCCTGCCAGGGAAGCTTTGTTTAAGCTGTTGTTACCTGGATTTTCATCATAGAGAACTGAAATTTAGGAACATATTTTTTTGTTATGTGGGATTAGCCACACCAATTGTGCTTACAGTTTATATTGTTTTGTATTTACATTCATATAACATAAGAACCAGTATAAAAACTTGTCAAGAAAACATCTTTTCCACAACACAGAACACCAATACTTTGCCATGGAGCTCTTATTTCAATTGTTCAAATACTCAATTGTTATTTGTTTGAAGCAAAGAAGCAAAGATACTGGCCACAAAAGTATTAAACATGCAGTTGTTAACAATACAGGCTAAAAAAAGATGAGGCTTCTTTGAAAGTTGCCATATATGGACAGAGGTTAACTGAATTTCCTTGATCTCATCCAGATTGGTTTCTGAACAATCTTTCTTGCCCCAGCAATTACATAAAAATTATCAGAAAAATTACTCACTCCAAGGTCACCTGAGCCACAGCGTCCATTGAACTGTATCCATTTTCCATGAAAATCTCTGTATACCGGCCCATCTTGATTGCTTCTAGCCATTCACCTACTGACCTATAGGCTCCAGATCCTAGAGGGCCATGTTCTGCCAACAAATTAGATACTCTAAAACACATAAAACATAAATATTAGAAGCAAAATTTCAATGCTTTTTTTTTTAGAGAGAGAGAGAGAAAATCAATTTTATTTAGTGTTTTTCATTTGGTTTTCATTGCTCCAACACTTTGTTGTGTACGTTTTGCTGGGGTTTGAACTCACATTCCTGCAAAAACAAGGTAAATGCTAAAACCTCTGAGACACCACTCCAGCCCCACATTAATGCTTTTTTAAAAATAAACTTTGTTGCAATATTAATTCATATTTAGTGAATCATTGGGACTATAAGTATATTTACAGGGTAAAATGTACAAATGTTAACATGGAAGAAAACAGTTCAAAATACAAAAAAACATAAACTCAGTCTACTGATTTATTTTTATAATTAATTAATGAGGACTTACTGTAATCAGTAAACTTTCTGTGAAGCATAATAATACTTAAACTTTCATGCAGAATGAACGGATAAACTCAGAAACTTTACAACAATAAAACTACTCTGTATGATACTATAATGTGGACAAATGTCACTATACCTTTTTTCCAAGTCCATGCAATAAGCATTAAAAGAGAACGTTCATGTAAAATATAGACCCTGAGAGACAATGATGTATCAGTAGAGGTTCATCAATTGAAATAAATGTACCATTTTGGTGTTAGCTCTTGATAACGGGGTGGGAGAAGATTATATGTACATAAAAGCTGGGGCCTATGAGATATCTATGTTCTGCTAAATCTTCTTATGAGCCTAAAGGTAACTAAAAAATAGTACAGTGAAATATTCCATGTAATGATTTACATATATGTACTTCCTATGAATATTTTGTTTACAAAATGATGTGGAAAATGCTACCAAATATAGATATACAAGATCATTTGTGCAAAGTCAACTGCTTCTAGATTACATTTAAGTTATTTTTCTCAGGAAGTCCTGAAGCAATTTGCAATTTATTTTCTGCTCTTACATAAGGGTGCTTGTTATTTCATATAGAGAAAGTAGTAGAACGTAGAAAATACACTAATCAAAGAACATAAAAATATTGGTTATAATCAGTCAAACAATGATTTGCTTTTAACTACACAAATTTCCACTCTTGGACCCATACTAACAATGAGATATTGATGATGATGATGATGATGGTCATGATGACTTTTAGAAATACATCCTAAAGAGATGATAATTAGGAAAAATGGTAAAAGGTACATGTAGCTGAATATAATGAACAGTTTACATGTTCATTAATTGGCGTTTACCTAGGTATATTGCAACTATAAGAAATAGTACACAAATATCTGTCTTTATACTCATATTCTCTGTATTTTTTCACATTCCATTAACACTTCAGTATTCTTGAGTGTGTTTTCTACAGAACCAATACTTTAAAAATTGCTCCAGTTGAGGTGACCTATAATCTCTATTTTGCCTCTCTGAAACACAGCCATCGCCCCATTTTCACCTTTCTCATGAAATTCACTCATGTTCACATTTTTTAAAATTCATATTCTCTCTTTTTTGGCTATGTGACACTGTATGCTCCCACATTGTCCGCAATCTCCTATGCCTTCTATTCCTTCTTAGGCTGACTTTAAATTTTGAAGGGAGTCAGGACTAGTCCCTGTGTCTTCTCTACTTGAGCTATAACTCCTCAGTATTGTAATCAAGTTTACCCACTTTCACAGCTTCAAATGACCTTTGTTTTTCTCATTTTCTTCTTCAGACTAGATTTCATATATAAGTCATTTTGAATCTCCATATTTCTCATAGGAATATAACCCAATGAGCAACACCACATCCTCATCTTTCCACATCCCTACTGCAGTGATCTCCATTTTAATATAAATCACAATGGTCTACATTTTCCTTGTTCTCACTCTCCTTGCAATCTGTCATGTACATATTATCCATTCTACCTTGAATACATCTCCTACATGAACACCTTGGTCTCACTTTTCACCACCTTATTTCATCTATCTATTTTAATTTTGACCCCCCCCAAAACGTATGTGTTGAAGACTTAGTCTCTGATTCAGCAATGTCTAGAGATGGAGCTTGCAGAAGGAATTGGATAATGAAGAATCTAACATCATTATTTGATAGATTAATAGCTTGAATGGACTACATGGATGAGGTGCTTCTATTAGAGGAATTAGGTTACTGTGGAAGGAGTATGCCCAGGGTGACTATCCTGTCCCTGGCACCTTTTTCTTTTTTCATCCTGATAACAATGAGCTGAGCTAATTTCTTCTGCTGTCTTCTTCCACTATTATGTTTCTGCTTTTAAAATGAAACCTCTGAAATTAGAGCCAAAATAAATCTTTTCCCCTCTAAGCTGTTCTCATCATGTATTTGAGTCACAGTGATGGCTAACATCATGTATCTGTACAATAACTAATGTCAGCTACTTACCTTTCATTTTTTTAAGAGAGAGAGAATCAATTTTGTTTAGTTTTTCATGTTGCTTTTTGTTGCTCTGACACTTCATTGTGTATGTGGTGCTGGGGTTTGAACTTGTGTCCTCGTGCATGCCAGGCAAGCACCAAAACTGCCAAGCCACCACTCCAGTCCTCCTAGTTACCTTTTTTTAATTTAATTTTTTATTAAAAAATTGAGTTATTATAAATCATAAATGCATATAAAGTAACAATATGATATGCATATATTCTTTTTTAATGAAAAAATATAATATATATAGAGATTCTGAAAATAAGATTTACCCCCAAGAGAACCTAGTTACCTTTTTGAATTCTACCTCCACTCTTCACTCCAAAACCAAATACAAGTGTTTCTGAGGTTTTTATTTTGCTCAGTGTCTCTTTCCGTCAACAGTGTGTTGTCTCCATATAGGTATATACATAGTTCTATTTCCTTAATATTGTATACTCAGCACTTAGCCAGCAAAAAAAGATATTTCTTGGACGACTAAATGAATATATTGTAATGATTTGTAGATAATATGCAACGGGTTCCAAGTATGTTGGAAATAGACATTTAGTAGAAAGCAGCTAGAAAGTATGACTATGAAGTTGTAATGAAATAATTTCATTTTGGAAATAAGGCCTAGAATATGATCATAGAAAGGAGAGTCTGAAGTAAATTAAAAAACAAGATCATTGAATGAGATGATTTCAATGTATTGAGAGAGATTGGAATATCGTCTACACGATTACCAAAATTACCATATCTTGTGCATGAGTAGAGAAGGAAAGAGAGACAATGAACCAGGAACTAAAAATACCTTCAAAAATTAGGATTTGCAGGTGAATAAACAAAGGAAAGAATAGTCTGAAAGCTAAACATACTCAAAGAAAACCTAGCAAGCCAAATCTATGTACTACATAGAAGAGCATGTGTAAATTCTTTGTGAAATTTTCAGCTGTTTTCAAGCTACAATGACAATGGTCAAGTAAATTAAAAAAATTTAGAACATTAAGAATTTCTCTATTATTTCATTTCCTTATGTGCATTTTGGTAGCATAATTCCAATAAGTCAATGAGAAAAAGGCTTAATATTTTACCTGACAATAAGCAATTTAAAATCAGATATTAGGGAACAACATAAAGAGAAATTTACTATGGAGATATATTCTGCATGTGCTACCACAGGAAGTCAATGATACCTGAACAATTTGAAGATTCTTTCTCTTTTATATTTAAAATGACTTTTGGCTTAGTAAACAAATGCTATGTCAGAATCATAGAACTTATGTAACTTCATCAACAAATTTTTTATCATTTAGCTTACGCTAATAGGTAGCCAAATCAGTTACCCATGTAACACTCTTTCTTGTCAAAATAGACAACTACCTCAATCACAGTGAAAATAATGATCTGGTAAATTTTCTATTTAGAATCAAACCGATATGTTTTAGAGAGAATAATTTGACAATATTTTAGACAAAGAGAAAACATATTTTAAAGTATGCAATATTATTTAAATGTATTCATGTTGCTATTCAGAAAAATAGAAAATATGGTCATTTCTCATACAAATTTTCTTCACAAGATTAGTCATTTGTCAGCTCTAAATCTTGTTCAAACTGCTCACTAAATGATTAACTGAATAATTCTGTATAATTGAATAAGAGAAAAAAGGGTTCCTTAAATTGTCACTGTTCGTAAAGTATTAACTTTAAAAGATAGATACCAAAATGTGTTTTAAAGAAATCCAAGTGTATATTTTTTTGGTAGATTTCTCTGGTTTAAAATATATAAGGGTCTTTGACCATTCTCTTTTTTGCAGTCCACACCATCCTCCCAAAGGTAAACTAACACATCTTTTGAGTGTTATTTTTTTTTAAAGGTAGAGGGATAGCGTGAGATAAGAGAGAAACAATTTTATTTAGTTCTTCACATGGCTCTCATTGCTCTGAGACTTTGTTGTGTATATGTGGTGCTGGGGATTGAACTTGTATCCTTGCACTTGCCAGGCAAGAGCCATAAAGGCTAAGCCACCAGTGGCTCCTGCCCCTTGAGTGTTATTTTTAATGCTACCTGAAAATGGTTATAGTTCACATTTTTTTCTGACACAGGCATATTACACTATTAGATTGGCATTGGTGTTTTTAAGGATAATCACTTAAATTCTTTATTATAAGATGGTAACATTATGAGAAAAAAAAATTCTGACTTTTACCTGCTTGATGCATTAACCAGAGTCTTCAAACTACTTGGGTTGCGAATCAGCTTGTCCAACATGTTGACTATTTCATCAAACTTAGGTCTACTATTCCGATCTTTCTGCCAGCAATCCAGCATTAATTGATAGAGAGCAGCAGGACAATCCATGGGGCTTGGCAGACGGTAACCTTCTTCTACTGCTTTAATCACCTGTATAAGGAAAAACAGAAACAGTCCCCAACACCACAAATTTAATAGAATAAATAGAGAAATTTCATATCCAATCTTCATTCCTTTTTATTCTTTCAGTTGCAATGATAAACATCACTATTTTAAAAATCCATAACTATTTCCATTTGTTGCAAAATAATGCAATGTAAAATAAATATACTATCATAGTATAATAAAGATAGTCTTTCTTCACTTATTATAAATAAACCAAGTGGTTATCTTTTTTACCTAAAATTTTAGTGAAGGATAATTTGTAAAGTTAATTAACATAAAAATATACAGCACATGTTGTATTTATTCTTGCCTTCTGGAATCAAATAGAGATTAAATTTTCTAGTGATTTCTCACAAAAGTTAATGTCTTTTTAATGAAAAAATATGTGCAGAGTCACATTTTTAAAGGAGCAGAATGGTAATTTTACTTCAGAAGAGCCTTTTGGGTGCTAAATGATGGATAAGTCAAAGGCTAAATTAGCATAACTATCTCATGTATCATTTAATAATGTCAAGGTCTGACTCTTTATTATCATCTACTCATTTCTGTCAGGAGCTTGGAACAACTGACTAGTAGAAGAGGCATTACAAACATCACTGGTTTTTAATGTACCTACACACGTGAATAGAAGTCTAATTGTGAGGATGTTTTTATCAAAAATATTCTAAGATTCCTGCTGCCATCAAAATATATTAACTCCAGAAGAGTTTTGTTTATGATACTGTACTTTAACAGTACAGCTTTTATTCAATTATGAAAATAATAATGTGTGAGTGGTACCAAAAATCAGTATTTATGGACATAATTCTTGAAATCCTAGTATGAATATACCTTAATGAATTTAATTATATTTTTCTACAAAGAATGTAGATATGGTATGATAAAAGGAAAATGAACTATTAGCATAGGAACTTTAGAAAGATAATTTTCAAGGATTGGAAAAAAATAAATCCCTCCATGACAAAGAAGATGGCATCTGAACAAAAGCAGTGGTAGATGCAAAGAAGATGAAATGGTGGATTCAAGAGACATTAATGACCCAGGAGTAGAGGGGAGAAGACACCAGAGCTCAAACGACTTCAAGCTTATTACACTGAACAGTCGCTTCTGTTAACTTGAGGTGAGCAAACTTATGGAGAGAAAATGTTGTCAAGTATCATTTGAGACTCTTTCATCTGAGGTGAGTGGGGAACACCCAGATGGCAATTTACAGGAATCTGGCTAGAGCACAGTAGACATTTGGGCTGATAATATAAATGTGAGGGTCATCAGCACTTGGTCACAGCTTGAAGTTAGTGTCGTTTATATCTCCCCAGGAAATATTTCCTAATAAGCACCAATAGTTAACTGCAGACAGAAATAAAAAGTACTCAAGGACTATGAAAATAAATGTTCAGAGTTGGATAACTATAAGTAAACAACCTAAACCCACCTATCACCTAGGTTAACTAACTTAACTCAAAAATAATATGAGCAATCAAAAGTCAAATCACAGAATAAATTATTTTCAACTACTATAACATACCTAATGTATTAAAAGCTGATGCATATTGGGAAATCAACTAAAAAAAACAAAAATGAGAAGTAGATACTAACCAAATATTTATAAAAGAAAAAAAAAGTCAAATGAATTGTGAAAAATATTCATTCTAAATTGTGATAAAAATATTAAAATAATAAAATTGCCTTTTTCCCTCATATTTAATGGAAGCTCATTTATTTATTAGTTTGCTTACTGTAGGACTCACCATTGCTGACAGAACAGTTATTCACTTTAATGGCATATGTGTAACAATGTCTTCTTCTAGATTTGATCTAAAATATTTTACTGTTCAGTAAATATTTATTAAAAGTCTAGCTTTTATTCCATGTTATGTTATTTTACAAAAAGCTACTATTAATTAGTTCTATTGTTTTCTTTAGCACTCTTCTAAAAAAGATGGCCAACCACAATAACACATTCCTATAATCCTAGCTGCTGGAGTACTGAGTCAGGAGGATCATAAGTTTAAGAATAGTTGTGGCAACTTAGTGAAATTCAGTCTTCAAATAAAAATGAAAATTGTCTTTTCTCCCTGGAGCAACTACTCTTCATATGTGACCACAAATGAACAAATTAAATCAATTCATTAGTTTTAATGTAATTTAGTAAGTGTTGTGGTTTGAATAAAGTTCATCTATCAAAAGTTCATCTTGGTTTTCAAGATAACAATATTAAGAGACACTGAAAACTTAAGACATGGGAGCAAGTAGAAGATGATTAGGTCATGGGGGCACAAACTTGGGAAGGAATTAATACATTTCTAACAGGACCCAATTAGTTTTCTACAGAGCACATTGCTACAAAGTCATTCCTTATGCTTGGCTACCTCTGCAAGTAACCATTTATCTTTCCCCTTCTCTAACATGTGATGCAGCCCAGATGGGCCCTCACCAGATGCTCTGGCACTATGGTTTTGGATATTCTAGCCACTATAATCATGGGCTATATAAATATCTTTTCTTCACGCCTTAGCTAGCATAAATGTACTGTCTCTAAGTAACTTAGCAATTGGGTCATTGGATGAAAATTAATTTTAAAATCATCTTCAGAATTTATTTTTTTACAATAAATTTAGATGTATGAAAGTATCATATACTTCATGATGTGCTGGTAAATATTTAACAACTGACTCACTGGAGACAGATTTGTAAGCTGATTCTAACACACCACTATATAAAGGTCATCATCCAAAAGTAATGAGTATCACAGAGGGCTGGAATGTTTCTTTAAGGCACAACTGAACTTGGAGACAATACTCTGAAAGGATGTGTATTCACTCTTTAGTTTGCTGAATGTGTTCAATCTATGCTGTAGTCTATTCCCAGTGACTATTTTCAAGCAACATTCTATTGAACTAACAGTTATGGATTACTTGTTCCCAGAGACCAGCACCAGAAGGGAAGAGTCACAACGATGACAAGGGTAATTGATACTGAGCAGCAGAGGCAGTGGAGATAGGTAGAAATACATGTTAAATCCCTAATGAAGGGACTTGTTCAAAACATCAGGTAAGATACCATAACCTGCCAAATTTATACATCAGGGAAATTTGGAATGGATCATGGAGAAGAAAGGACAAAGACCAAAGGAGGTATTGAGATTAAACTGAAGCTACAGAGGCTGCAATTTTTCTAGTAACCTGCATCTTCTGAATTATCCTCAGGGAGAGAAATCATATAACATGGAGCAGATGCTCCTCATTCCTGTGCAGAAAAGTAGGACTATACTGAAAACAGGCGGAATATGATAGCAACCATGAAAATTGTCTCTCAGCTTTTCACCTTCAGGGATGTTCATTGTCCAAAAACTGAAGCTGCAATATTGCCATATCCTTTCATCGTGTGTGCAACAAAGCTATGATTTCCACAGTTAATTATTGAGCATGGCAAAGATAGTAACAAGGCTCAATAATATGAAGTAAGGAACTCCTATGACAGTCAATGTTAGACTGAGGATCCCTGGAAGTTCTACCCTCCCTTAAGAATGCAGTTCTCAATCAGTTCTACCCAATCACTTTCATTCAATCTACAGCAAGCGTACATGGGAAAAGACCCGTGCCACAGGCTAACACCTCTCCCAGATTCCCTTTATCCTTCCATGAGTTTTCTTACAAAGATTTCCCTTTAGTAATTCTCATGTACATCTAATTCCCTGTTGGCACGGGCTGCTTAAAGGAACTAAACTACCTTGCAGATTATATCATAGGCACAATGATTTAGACTGCAATCTACCATCCACATTTATCACACCTTCAGATCTTCAAGAAAAGAACTGTTATACACACATTACAAATGAAACATCTAAGGTACCAGGTTAGTTTAAGTAATTCCCTTTATTTATTCAGTTATTATAAATAGTTACAAATTATCAAGAAGGTAATTTGAGAGCAGAATGAACTTTACACCATAGAATTATATCTCTTTTATCTTCATAATATATATTACAAAGAAATATATACTTTTGATTGTAGATATATATATATATATATATGAGGTATTTTTGGAGAGACATGAAAATGTAGGCTTGATCACTGAGTGGCAAGAAGATTGTAAGGAGAATTGAGAGTCAAACGTGTATTTCAATGAAGTAAGTTTAATCTGGGCTTCAGGACCAAAATTGCTAGATATTTTCTTAAAAACTCATAAGAGCTGTTACTTTGAAAAACAAAGTTCATCAGAAATACACTAGAGTGTACTTCTGGAAATAACCTCTAATAATGTAGAAATAGTTTTAGGTATATCAGTTTTATTTTGGAATAACTTTCCTTTTTCAAAAAAAAGTTATTAAAATATGTGGTGCATCTTATTACATTGATCTTAAATCAGTAGAATTTCAGAAATTGAAGAAGTCTTAGGAATCATTTGTTCAAGTACTTTCTCTTTAAAATCAATAAAATTGACCAACAGTTGTAGAATATGGCTTTAAGTTGATGATTTTTGTTATTGTGATCAAACAGCAAGGTACAAGAACTTTGAGCTGAGGCATCAGTATTATGTTTTATGTACCATTATTTCAAAACGAGTTAGAATTATCAGGAGGATTCCAGTTCTTAAAATAGGTATTTATAGCTAAGGACAACAGTACACTTAGAAGACCAATATTATCTTAGAAAATCAATATTTTTTTGATCCAAGATGCTCTGAGACATAATTAAACCAACACTAAGAATTAGAATAATTTTCTTCCTGCCAAAGCTTGCTAAATTGCATAATTTGGATGAGAATGAAATTACTCCAACTCCTACTTTAGTTAATTAAAATATACTATATGTTTTACCACAAAGTATTCCAGCAATTCAATAAATGTATGTATATTTTAAATATTATAAGTATATATTTTATATATAACTATATATCTGTAATAAAGACTAATTTTAATATATAATATTTCTATATATATGTACACATATGCACGTATATGTCATTGTAGCATTATATTTAAATTGTACATGTATATGTGTATAATTTCTGATTATACATAGGAAAAATCAGAAATTGAAACATAAGATAAAAAGAAAAGAGAAGCATATCAAATATAATGTATTTAATTGGATTAAGAACTTTTGGAATCAAATATTCTTGCTGCCTGACAAGTAAAATAAGTAAAATCTAGACCGACAAAAATAGAACTAAAACTGCTGGATTAAAAATTATAGGAAAATGAAAGCATATAATACTAATTATCATTATAAACAAAAATAACTCTAACATAAGAAGATTGAGAAGCATATTACTTAAATGAGTTTGAAATATTTTGGAATTTATATGCTTAGTTGACTTTATGGATTCTTGTATTCTACAATAAATATAAAAGAAAGTCACTGTTCCTAAATATAAAAATGCAATGCAATGAAATATTTAACTTGGTTTTATTTCTGAGTCAGAAAAATGCTTACATTTAAGTTGTTTGATACCAATAAATAGGCTTATACTGCTTACAGGATATTAACTTAGCTTTCTGAGATTGAATTCTAGTTAATGTCTGATATTTACCTAAAATCATCCTAATAATTCAAGTTTCTTTATTTGTTTTTACAGTCTTTCTCTGCAATTGCTGCAGCAATCCTAAATCAAAAGAAACTTATTGATGCATTTTATTCCCTTGATACAAAGGAAGGTCTCCTCTGTGAGATTTAGATTATGCTATATGACCTGATAATATAACATTTTCATGGTGCCAAAAGTCATTTTTGGATGAGATAGTATTTACAATGTATTTACATATCATGGGACATAACTTTTAAAACTGTCAAATAAGTACTTCAACTTTGCTCTCTGAGAATTAAAAAAAATAGACAGTTGATTTGTCATGTATCTTGGATACATATTTGGATAGAAATTAGGGCATGTCACACATAATACTGTATGTACAAATTAAGTGCTGTTGATGACTATTAATTTGTTGAGGAAACAGTCACTCATTTATTATATAGTATATTAAAGAAAAACTTTTTAGAATGACCTGTGTTAATATAATCATTTTCTGAAAACTCAATCTAAGACTTGGAAAATCTGGTCAAAATCAAAATACTTGTTTTTACTCTTTTGATTTCCTGAAAATATTACATCAGTATTCACTCTCATTATTCTAAATCAGTTGAAATAATGTAATCTGACAAAGTGTCAAAATATTCAAATGGCTGAATCAGGGAAAATTAAAAAGGAATTAAAAAAAAACCAAAATACTTATGAAAATAAGTTTGTATAATGCTAACAATGTAGTGGGAGACTCCCTCCCTGGTAAAAGACTCTCTTTCCTTGAGAAACTTTACTTTTTAGGTTAAGTCAGGAATGACCATTTAGGGGAAATCCTTTGTCTGCATTTGTGGCAGAGCCCAAAGATCTGTTAGAACACAAATATTTATGTGCAGCACATATAGAGGCTCTCTCTTTTTTTTTAACTTTTCTTTTTTCTTTCCTGAGAAGCTGCTTATATTGAACCTATTTAGGCTTTTTGCAGATAACCATTATTTTTGTAATTTTTCCTTTTTAATCAATAGGTATTGAAAGGTAAATGTATGCTGTAACTTTCTAAAGAGTATAAATTGATAAAATTCCAATTCCATAGCTTCCAGAGAGGGGCAGTGGTTATGCCCTCTAGATCATGTTGCAACATTAATGAATAAACCTGCTTCCTGAAAACCTTTCTGGTGTTTGAGCTTTGATTGTTGTATTTCATTTTGGCACCCCTTATGGGACTGTGGAAGTAAAGATGGCTTTTTTGCCTCTCTTGTGTCTCAGGTCTGGCTTCCTTGGACTTTGGAAGACAACATTACCTTCGGCGCACACTACAGGCAATTTTGCCTTCAGGCAGAACAACTCATCCAGAATCTCAGGGCAGCAGCCCCAAAGTACAACAGAACCCATGAGGTGAAGCAACCTGGAATAAGGAACTTGGAGGACTGCCTGACCAAACAGGTATTGCCCAGTCCACTAATGGTAGGCTACCTGACTTCCCCTTTGAGACCTAAGCAATAGAAGAGAAGCTTGATCAATCTCTGAGGGTCCCTGAGTAATCTCCAAGAGGAGTGGGAGCTGAAAAAGACTTGGGGAGTCACCCAAATAATCTCTGTTGAGGGTCAGTGAGCAGAGGGGAAACCATGACTCCTGTGGGCTTGGAATTTTGGAATTGGTGTGGTATAGAAATTTTGTTCTGAGCAAATCTGTATGAAAGTATATATAAAGTATTGATGTGTGACATCCTTGCAGAATGGAAAATAAGAGGCACACAAAGTAAACTTTCTCCTTCGGAGTAGATGTTAAAAACTTTAAAAAAGGCTTTAATGGTGACTATGGGATAAAGCTCACTGGCAGAAGATACATGTTTTCTGTCAATTAAAATGGCCAACCTTTGATGTGGAATGACCATCAGATTCAGGGGCTCACAAAGGAGGGGCTATCAGTGTCAAAAAACTCCAAAACGGGAGGAAGGAATGTTTTAAACTCTTGAGTACATATGTAAGTGGCTATAAAGCTATTTATAAAGCTCCACAGTTCTGTGCTACAAAGTCTTGATGAGTCCTAATTTGTGGTTATATGATGTTTATGTCATAATATGAAAGTCTACGATAGGGGACTGTAGTGGTGGCTAAGCAGTTATGGCACTTGCCTGGCATGCACAAGGATGCAGGTTCAAACCCCAGCACCACAAACAATGAAGTGTTGGAACAACAAAAACTACATGAAAAACTAAATAAAATTGATTCTCTCTTTCTCTTCCTCTCACTGTCCCTCTCTCTTTAAAAAAATCTACACTAGATTTTATTTTAATTTCTAAAAGTTATATCTAATAGAGACCATAAAAACTATAGCTATTATCTCCTACCAGGGGATATCTAAGACCAATTAAGAAGCTACAAAATCTGTTTTTGTCTGTTTTACATTGTGTACACACCAATTGGCTAATACATAAATGAGTACTCATAAATTTAATAAACACATCCAAATGTATTTTAGTTCATGTGTCTTAAATAAAACATTAGTAAAAAGAGTTAGTGTAAATTGGTAAAATTAAATATGCTTTTAAAATTGCTAATTCACATATGACCATATTACTAAAAGTTTGTTCTAGAAAAGTAAAAAAAGCATCAATTTAAAATAAACCTCTCCAGTGTTTGAGTCTCTATTATCCCATTTCATTATAATGCCAAAAAAGCAATTGATCATCTGTTATGGTTTAGATGAAAGATATCCACCAAAAATCTCTATATTGGAAACAATGCTGAGGTGGAATGATTGCATTATAAGAGCTTTAACTCCATCAGTGAGTTAATCTCCTGATAGAGATTAATTGGTAACTGTAAGTTGGTGTGGTGTAGCAGGAGGATGTGGGTCCTTGGGAGCATGCCTTTAGGGTATATATTTTGTGTCCAATGAGTGGAGTCTCTCTCTCTATCTCCTCCCTTCTCTCTCTGTCTCTCTCTCCTTCCTGTCAATTCATTGAGCCACTTCCCTCTGCCATAATCTTCCACCATGATGTACTGCCTTACCTGGAACACCGAGGAATGGAGCTGACTGCCTATGGATTAAAACCCTTGAAACCGTGGACCCTGAAATAAACTTTTCCTGCTAAAATTTTTCTTGTCAGGTCTTTTAGTCACAGCAACAACAACAACAACAACAACAACAAAAAACTGACTAAAACAGCATCAAATAACTAAAATTAGAAAAAGACATAGAATAGAAAAACTGAGAATTATTAGCCAAGATACAGATTGCATGTGGAAAGGTATAAAATGAACAGGAAAGTGTGAAGGATTTCAGACAAATTCACTAATCTTTCACAATCTCCTTTTGCCTATGTCCTTCTCCATGTAACTATATAGTGCCCCACAATGAACAATATCATTCGCCCAGCCTTCTGTTTGTGGGAATTGTCAAGGGGATTTTATCAGACACACTGCTAGCTGAGGTGCAACTGGACTCATTCTTGTACTTTGGTCACTTGGAAATGCGAAGAGGTTTGGGTTGCCTGCTGGTCTCAGGAAGAAGATGAGAGAGATGCAGGACAATAAAAGTATATGAGTACAGATAAACTGGCACCAGAAGGATAAGCAAACTTGAGCAGTATCAGCAGAAGCATGTAAGAACATTCACCAAGCACCATAGTTTACTTTAATCTATAATTTTATCTGTGACAGATATAACTATATTAGGCATAATTGCCAAAAATGTGGCTTATCTGCTTCATGGCTGAGAAAGATCAATGATTCTGAATGGCAGAATCAGAACTCAAAATATCTCAAGTATAAGTAGGAATTAACTGGGCAAATACGGGATAAACATTTCCCTTGAGTGAATTTGCATATGTTTAGGATTAGCATAGGTAGTCTTGCTAGCTGGACTGAATGAAAAACTTCCATAAAAATTAAAAGTAATAATGGTATTAAAATGAGCCTTGCTGATTAGAATTTTTAAAAAATATAGTAGTAGGTTAAACTTGCTGATAGAACTTTTATTATTTTTGTGACCTTAAGAAAGTCATTCTCATCTATGACTCAATTTCTTCACTGTAAAGAATAATAATATCACTTTCCTTAGGGGTAAATATAAGTAAATATAATGGGAATTGAATATCTCTGCCACAGTCCTGTTCCTAAAATCATAACAGTGAAGACAATATGTTCTCTGAGACATAGAGAAATATAAGTCAGCACTGCCCTTCCTAAGTCAAGAGAATGGAGCACAAAGGAAACCAATGATACCATTGTAGGTGACTATAAGAGAGGGAGACTCACTCTCTAGCTGTATGTTTGCTGAGTCAGGAATATATTAAGTCAGTTTATTTCTGCTATTGGAGAAAAACACTATGATATAATTTTGGGAAAAACTGGTATTTGACCTGAGTATCTCACCTGGGAAATCTGAGTACAAACTATCTGGAAGCAATTGAAAAAGGAAAAAAAAAAAAGGAACGTGAGGAGAGATACAACAAAATGTGTGAATGTTTGCCTTGGTAAAGCTGACATGTGCTTGGAGAAATAAAAGAAATTGAGGTGCAAAACAGGCAACAAGTCTGAGGAGGTCTTGGAAGTGGGCTGGAGCACACCATCCTTCTCTGAGCAAGACTGAGAGTGAGCGATCAACGGTCCATGCAAAAGTTCGATGTAACTCACTAGGAATCTAATGATTTGATGTCTTCCTGATAGGAAGCATAAACAGTCAACATTATGAAACAATTGTGTCCCTTCTTTCCTATTTCTCCACTGGGACCAATATTAAAGAATTCAGATATAGACTTTGGTAGAGGAGGAGCAAAGATATGACCATTCATTCCCACTATATCTAAGGTGGTCTGGCTGGCCCTGGAACTATGGGAAACACTTTGAAGTTTCACAGGAGATTTCAAACTTTAATTTAAACTGCACTGCACCTAAATTTTTCTATTGGAACATGAACATTAAATATTAGCAAGACACTTTTATTTCAATAAAATTCAGCAGGAGAGATATAGTTTTTGTTCTCAACTCCTAAAAGCAGGCATAGGAAAGAGAGAAGTTATAGAACATGGATAAAATAAATATTTGGAGAAAAAAAATAACTGTTTCAATGTGTACACCATTGAGTTAAGATTGTTCAAAATACTGGTTTTAGAAAGAAGGAATGAGCTATCAGTTGACAAAACTCTTAAGATAAGGTATGACACATAGTAAGGGTTTGATCTATTATAGCTAGCTGCTTTTGAAACTGTTGTTATAGGAAAACATGTCAATTTTCAAGGAAAAATATCAATTTTCAGTAAGATCCCAAATGGAAATGAATGTTTTGAACAGTCACAATGCAAAATTGTAAAAGCAAAGACCAAAGAGTTATGTGCCAGGCATCATATCATAAACATTCTGAATTGAATAGAATATTCTTTCATGATTCCTTTAATATTAGGATTCTTTTATTCTAAGAATAAATTATTTTTCCTTTGTGAGAAAAGAATCTGGTTTGTCTTCCAAATTAAATACATAATGCAAGTATTTTTATATTTTGTAATTTAAAGACACATAGACCATTTCTTTTTATCCTCTAAGAACATTCATTATTAAATCTGTACCATTCATCCATTTGATTTAGATTATTAGCTGCCTTTATCAAATGCAAGTCACAAAAACTTGCTTGTCAGTATTCATTTGTTGATGGCTCCTTCTTCATCTTTGAGAATAATTTTGACATAATCTGAATGAAGCATTACTATAACACAGCAAAGACTATCTGGCAACAGACTGAGATTTTATATAACTGCAACTTTTGTTCCTTTGTACTAACACATTGTCAGCTTCTACATACAGGCTATTTCAACAACAACAAAATAGATCACTTGGTAAGCAAAGAATTTCATATATTTCTAGCAACTGTCATTTCCAGGAACGAAAAACAATGTAAGTGTCCAGATTCAGAGAACAAAGCATTCCACTCTCAAGTTGAGGAAGAGCAGTTCCATACTCACATCTTGATTGGTCATCTCCCAGTATGGTCTCTCTCCATAAGAGACAACTTCCCACATTACAATTCCATAGCTCCAGACATCACTGGCAGAGGTGAACTTCCGGAAAGCTATTGCTTCTGGGGCAGTCCATCTGATTGGAATTTTGCCTCCCTAAATTTGAAAACGAATTTTTAAAATCCTCACATGTTTCAAATGTGTCTAGGGATATTGCTGCCTTGTAGAAAAGATCTAGAAAGAGATGTAGCATTTTTAAGTGAATCTGTTTGACAGCACACAGTCTTTTTACATCTCCCAGGCCATAAGCATTTGTAGACTAACTACTAATTGGCTGTCCAAAAGTTTTCTAGTTTAAATTCTGCTTGACTCTTGGAACATGTACAGGATCCACATCTCAATTACAGTCCTCATGATTTCAGCCCTAAGTAGGGGAAAGCAGGTAGTCAAGCAAATCAATAAGGTACACTCTTAGGACTTCTAACAGAGAGTATCGGACTCATATTCCTTGTGTGCTTTTATTTTTTTAATATACAAGTTGTAAGTGGAAAATCTAGGTAGCTAATTGCAACTCTGAGAAGCTTAATAAAACAAGCTAGAAAATTCAATCTGTTAAAAACTTAGGTTATGTTTTCCTTCAGCGTTGTTTTATGTCTTTTAGACTTGATTTTTTCTACTTTTTATTAATAAATTTTTGTATTTGGTAGTCTATTAAACACAGAGATGTGTATTTTATTTAGCTCAACCAAATTAAACATTATTGAATTTGCATTGTTTTTGGGAAAATCTTACCACATTATTAATTTGGATTTGCTACATAGTATAAAAATTGATATTATATCCTGCCTCCTTCAGGGTGATTTTTTTCTTTCTTAATATCTAAAAGCAGGAAAACCCAAATAACCAAATATTTTATCTATAAGCAGATATGTAGAGATATAGATATGCATATCTACATATACATATCTAGCTATCTATTCTCTATAATGCTCTTTTGCTCTCCATGTAGAGAGAGAGAATGGAGACAGGGAGAGAGTGCACATTAGAATTCTTGTAAAAAGATTACCACAGGTCCTTCCATATTGTAGGAAATGAATAATTTAATTGGTGTATTAGAAATAAATTAGGCATTCACTGCTGTTATAAATCAAACATTCAAAATATATAAGGAAATAACAGTTTTCTCTCGTGCTTGAAATTTCAGAGGGAGATAAATTTTGTTTTGAATTATATATATATACATATATATATATAGAGAGAGAGAGAGCGAGAGAGAGGGAGTGTTAATCAAGTATTCATAGGCAAGAACATACCATGAAACCTAGGTTTGCACAGAGATGATATTCTATAATGTGTGATTAAAGTGCCTCTTAGAATTGCAATTTGTTGATTATATTGAATTTTGGCCCATAATTTTTCTCCTGATCCTTCAACCATCATAAGGGTCAGAATATTTTCTGATGTTTCTTTATCTACTCATCTCTCAATAAATAGATTTTCTATAAAATGCTGCTGCACTCTATTTCAGAAGAGTAAGTCTTGAGAAATGCAGGATTTCCATCTCTCCCTCCCAACTCTCCAGCATAATGCATTGGCACAGACCTTGAAAATCCACTTTTTGCCTTTAAAGAAGACACTAACCAATCACACTGGCAATAAATAGACTTTTCTATAACCTTAATCTTGCTCAGGCCAAGTTATTAAGTGTAAATCTAATCCCAGGAGAATTCTTAATTGAAGTTTCATTTAATGTAAATAGTGACAATACTACTTAGGCCTAGAAGAGGAGAGATATCTCATCAATTAATTCATTGATTTATTAAGCTGAACTTTGGAAACCTTAATTTTCTTAGATAAATTACTCTTGCCCTTCCACACAGTACAACTCCCCAAATAACCATAAGACCTAAAGCAACAATATAAAAACAAAACAAAATAACTCATTAATCTATTAAAGAATTTATTGTTAGACTATCAATATCTATAATTTTATGAAGTCGAATTAAATAAAAACATATGTAACACACATGTTTATAACAAAAGCATTACTTTGTATTGAAACAAAAACTAAACAAATTGCACAGTGAAAAGATATACGATAGATCCTTCTTCACAAGAAGTTTAGACATTGAGAATATCTAACTTAATAGCATTGTAAAGATTTCAAATTACACAAATATTGTTTATAGTAAATGTTGCAGCAATATCAATAGTTTTTCATAGAAATTATATATCATATCAGTTCACAAAGCAATTACCCTCCTGCTTAAGAGCATTGATTTATGCTAATTATGACAATATGTAGATATAGACTTGTTTACAGAAGTGTGTAAGAAAAGTAGTTAAGCAGTGCAGTAACTCCAAGTACTCAAAACTTTTTGAAAGAATAACTTGTTTCTCCCAGTGTAAACCCTTAAAATGTAAGGTCCAGATATTTTTTGTTATTTATTTTATAATGAAGGGAATTATATGATGGTATACATGTTTATATAGTCATGTATACATGTGTGTATATACATATACCTTCTCTTTTTTATGTGTCTTTTATTGTCAAGGATTCTGTCTTTAATTGCTTTTCATTTAAAAGTTTCCATAGTTTTTACATTGTTGCATCCATTCTGATCTCAGATGTCCATTTTTAATATCCTTAGGAAAAATAAATTATTGAAACTCAAAAGGTGAATATTTTCATTACCTATATTTAATATATGAATTTGGTGATACATAAAGGGAGAGCTGGGCTTTTGATTCATTCCCTCTCTCTCTCTCTCTCCTCCTCCTCTCTTGCTATGTCTGTCTCCTTTCTTAGAGGAATGCCCATTTTGCTATTCCTTCAAAATCTTTAAAATTTAAATGCCTCTAGTCTACTGTGTCAGAAATACATTCTGTTAGATCTTACCCTTGTGGTATAGGCTGCCTCAGGATCATCTTCCAGTACCCTGGAAAGTCCAAAGTCAGATACTTTGCACACAAGGTTACTGTTGATTAAGATGTTTCTAGCAGCAAGGTCTCTGTGCACATATCCCATGTCAGAAAGGTACTTCATTCCTGCAGAGATGCCTCTCAGCATGCCAACAAGTTGAATCACAGTGAATTGCCCATCGTTTTTCTTTAAAGACAATGTAGAAATATTAGTCAAGCAACACCAATCAAAGTAGGACAATTGAAAGGATCTTCCTTCAATCTTCCAATTAATGTTATCATCCTTCAAAATTTATATGTAATTTCTCTCTGAAGGAGAATGAAAAATACTAGAAAATATTTTTAATATTTATCTGGTCAAAAGAGATAAAGACTTTGAAAGCCCTTGACAAAAATATAATTTCATTGATATATCTGAATTGTAATTCTTTTATTCTTTGTCATACAAGGAGTTTGTTCATTATTCCAACCTAGTATCTGCCTTGTATAATACTGAATATATTTGAGGCAATTCAAAAGAAACTAGCTGGATAGACATACTGAAGTAAAAAATAGGGTGGTTAGAATAGAAAAGGGAATTTTTATAGCAGATAGGTTGAAGGATGCCTGAGCAATGACCACAAACATGTTATCAATTCTTGGGAGTTTGTTGTTTTTGTTAAAGGCATTGAATTTAATGCAGTAGCACAGATTCATAATGCCTAACTAATGGTTATTTTGAAAGAAAGGAATGGTGTGACTTTCTGCCAGCCTGTAGGTTTAATCATATCTAAGTATGTTGTCAGACAGAAGGATTATTTATTTACTGATAAAATAAGTTGCCCATATTTAAAATTTGGGAATGTGCACATGAAAATATTTCCTGCAACCTGTAATATTTAACAATATTAGCTATGCATCTCTTACTATATTATTTTTCTGCTGATTAAAATAGTGACTGGCCCTCATGTGGGTTATGAACACTTGCATACTCCCACTAAATGCCTTTCTTAAAGACTGCATGGACACTTGGACATTTCTTCTTGCTCCACTTGATATTATGTACTTCCAGACAGTTAAACACTTGTACAATTTCTTTATTTCCTTTTATGTACTCTCTTCCTTTCCTGTATCCCTTTCTTCTTTTCTTTCTTCATTCCCACTTTTTCTATTTTTTTTCAAATCAACATATGCCTAAGCACAATGATAAAAACATGCAATTTGGATTTGTATATGTTTCCTCAAAAGGACACTTTTCAAATCATAGTTAATTTTGGAGCATAATTATTCTGGTCTGTACATTTCTATCCACTTAAAACTTTTTAAGTTTGTTCAATTTTAACCTCATCAACATACTCAATAAACAAACATCACTGTGAATAATCAAATTAGCTCCAAATCTTACCTTTAAAAATGTATCTAAAGAGCCATTCTCCATATACTCTGTCACTATCATAACTGGTTTACCTGAAAAGAAAAGAGAGGGTTATTCAGTGTGACCAGAGAGGACTTTGCTTTGCTTTTGCTTTCTTTTGAAGGAAAACTCTATCTGAAATTTTCAATACGGCCCAAATAATATAAACATCCATTCATTTTGTATATGTCCACTTTGAATTATAAGTGAATTCTTGAGAGGATATAAGGTTAGTCAGTCAATTTGGTCAATGAGAAAAAAGTGTCACAAGGTTAGTTAACAGATTGACAATTAAGATAAACACACACATGTACATACATAATTGCCAATATCAAAGCCTATTTATGTACAAAATGAGTTTAATGATGAATTCTATTTTAATGCAGCTAATGATACATGTATCAAATACTGCCCAGTAAAGCACCTGGAACACATTCATCCTCCTGAGGATTATAAATAAAAAATATTATCCTTTTAAAGTCCTGTTTATGATTCCTGGAATATATTTTGTACTTTTCTACCTTTAATTCTATGTTCTCACAACTCCTTTCTCTTCTGACTACTTCCCTTTCACCTCTACACTACACTTACCATCCTCATTAATCCCAGTGTTTTCATTCTTCACATTGCTATTCTTGCTATGTGAAAATTTCCCTAGAAATCATCATTTCTGAAGGAAGTAGTTTCCCTTCTTTGGTGTCTGACATAGACACCTGAGTAACCTACAGGTTAGCTACACACTACTAAGCCACACTATCTGGTTTTCCCTATCAGAGCAATCACTTACCATGACGCCTGATTTGAGGTCTCAACATGACTCGATTAAGGAACACATAGAAACCTGGTAAAGCAATACTTTTATAGTGTCTGTTAATGGGTTTCCAGAAAATATTATGAATCTAATTTATGAGAATGATTTTCCTTCCATATGGGTGGGTACTATCCAATTGTGCAGAAGCCCCAAAGTGAACACAGACTAATTAGTAAATTAGTCTTTTCTTCAAGAGTAAGAATCGACCTTTTTCTTTGCTGCCTTTAGGCTCACCAGCCAGTGGACTCCAGGACTTAATACCAACAGTTTCCTATCCCCTTGGGGTTCTCAGGTGTCTGGCATCAGAGAGGGAGGTATATGATCTGATTTCCTGGGTCCTAGACTTGATGAGTTAAACTACCAGTTTCTCAGTGTCTTCAACTTGTAGACAACCAGTCACAAACCTTCTTAGTAGTCTTTATTATATGAGCCATTTTCCTTTCATATAGCTATAAACATATGCTATAGATTTTTTCTTTCTGGAGAAATCTGACTAATACAGCCACTAACATATGGTATTAGGAAAACCAATTATCTCCCTTTCTGAGTTTCCTCATCTGTAAAATGGCATCTGGCTCATAAGACTGTTGTGAGTATCCACCAAGTTGTATGGTTATCTAGGACATTAGAATAGTTCCTAACACATAAAATTTGCTATATAAGAGGTAATGTTGTCATGTTATAAATTTTATGAACCTTATATCTCTGGGTTAATGCCTTTACTCTATATAAATTGACTGGGAGGGGCTGGAATGGTGGCTCAGCGGTTTCGGCGCTTGTGTGGCAAGCATGAGGACCTGGGTTCAAACCCCAGTACCATGTACACAACTGAGTTTTGGAGCAACTAAGGCCATGTGAAAAACCAAATAAAGTTGTTTCTCTCTTTCTCTGTCTCTCTCACTGTCCCTCTCTCTTTAAAAAATAAATAAATAAATAAATAATAAATAAATAAATAAATTGACTGGGAGAGGAAAACATATTTAGTCTCTATAAAATTGTGACAATTTGTGCATAATATGTCTGAAACACAAGATGAGAAACACAAGACAAAAATCTTCACTATATGAAAAAATCTAATAAATTATTAATATATTTAACATTTTACATTAATCTCACTATATTTTAATGTATAATCCTTTATTCTGTAATAAAAACATACTACATAAAATTTAAGCATTAATTTAATCTATTTAGAGTTAAGAAAATGAAGACTTCTGACAACAAAATTACTAACTTATAAACCTATTATTTCCCTTTTTATATTATGAAAAGAAACACATCCTGTATAATCATGAAATGCATTATAATTAACTTAATGACAATATCCAGATAGGTATCTGTATTTTACTTGAAAACTGATTATTCAAGTCAGAATTAGAGCTTGCTTTGTATATAACCAATGATACTCTAAAGTATAAATAAAGATGTAGCAAGTTTGAAAATTACATATGAAAAAGAAATAACTATAAAGAAAAATACTTTTTTACTTTAATATCACTTAAAGTCCAAGGATTAGAATAATAAGATAGGACACTAATTTCTCACTTAGATAATTATCTGTTTTTAAAATACTTTAAAAGTGATATTCTTTTAATGAATTCTACAGGTTATTTCAAAGGTAGACAAATTCACCATATCGTCATTAAAGTTTATAAAAGTTATTAAAAGCTGTTTGAGTCCCACTGGAAGGTGCTCAGGATTCCACTGGTAGGGCCCCCATATGGAGCAGCCCTGATCAGGACCAACCAGCGGAGGATCCCTGCCTGGAGCAGACCCACCTACCTATACCACACATTCCTGTTGGGGCCTTTTTCAGTCCTGCTGGAAGGTAGGTCTATATTTTGGTAGGTTCATATTTGCAACCTTGAACTTGGAATTAAAAGGTAGAACAACACGAGGACCCAGGCAGAAATCGAATCTGGTAAAAGGTGATCCTCCAAGAGTTGGTGGTTCATCTGACCATTTGAGCTGGAAGAAGGAAACCACCTCAAGAACTACCTACCTTTCCCTAAGGAAATCTCAATTCACAGATCCACAAGAAGCTCTTCAAAATGAAGAATCAAACAAGGAGAGGTTCACATCAAACCCAAAACTCCCCCAAAATGAATGCCACAGATAGGGGATGAGATAAAAACATTGAAATATTATCAATGATCTGATTACTCAAAAAAACAATGAACTAAAAGAAGATATAATGAAGGACTAAGTGAGAAAACTCAAGAGATGATAAACTTTATTATTAAAGAAATAGACATATTCAAAAGGAAGTAACAGAGCTAAAATCTGTAGTCAATGACATGAGCGGAAACATGGAAGAATTTAAAAATAGACTAACTTCCTTAGAAAACAGAACCTCAGACCTTGAAGAAATAACTTCTGACAAGGAGGACAGGATGAGCAAGCTAGAGTGCACAGATGACAAACAGAAAAAACAATCACAGGACATGAACAGGATTTTAAAAATGTCTGGGCTGAAATGAGAAGAAACAATCTAAGAGTAATTGGGAAACAGGAAGAAATTGAAACACAAATGAATGGGAAATGGAATATTCTCAAGGAAATTGCTAACGAAAAATTTGCCCATATAAAAACAGAGTCAGATATGCTCATTCAGGAAGCTTAAAGGACACCCAATAGGCCTAATCAAATGAGAAGCTCACCAATACAACAGGGAAATCAAGGAAAGAGTATTGAAAGTGGCAAGGGAGAAATGCCAAATCACATTCAGAGGCAACCCAATCAGAAACACATCTGACTTTCAGTTCAGATTCTGGGGGTGAGAATATCATGGAAGGAGAACTTTCAATGCCTGATTAAACACAACATGCAGCCAAGAATACTATACGCATCAAAATTCAGCTTCAAATTTGAGGGGAAAATAAAAAATTTTCATAAGAACAAATTTGTAGATTTGTGGAAAGAAAACCAACATTATAAAAAATCCTCAAAGATGAACTTCAGATAGAAGTACAAACTAATATTCCTCAAAACCCACAGAGGAAATTCAATAAAGGTAAATGCTATCAATAGACAATTAAGACAGCACAGAATTTACTAATAAAACACAATGAATATGAATCACAATCACATAACAATTCTAACACTGAATGTGAATGTTCTCAATGCAACAATCAAAAGAAATAGACTAGCAGATTGGATTAAAAAAAATCCAACAATATTCTGTTTAAAGGAAACCCACCTTATAGCCAGTGATACCCACAGATTAAGGGTAAAAGGATGGAAAAATATCTATTAGGCATACGGCCCCAAAAAGCAAGCTGGAGTTGCAAATCTTACATCTGACAAAGTGGATTTCAAACATAAATTATTCAAAAGAGATAAAGAAGGCCACTACATCCTAATAAAGGGAACTATACAATAGGTGGAAATAACCACAGTAAATATATACTCTCCAAATACCAATGTTCCCAATTATGTGGAAAAAATACTCCAAGATATAAAAACATTTGTGGACCTCAACACAATGTTACTGGGAGACTTTAACACTCCTCTGTCACCAATAGACATATCATTAAAGCAAAGGAAAAATAAAGACATCTTCATTCTAAAAAATACCATAAATCAAACAGACTTAACAGACATCTACAGAATATTCTACCCCAAATTGGCAGAGTATACCTTCTTCTCAGCAGAACATGGATCCTTCTCCAAAATACACTATATTCTAGTTCACAAAGGAAATCTCAGCAAATATAAAGAAAATAGATATTATTCCATGTATCCTATCAGACCATGATGCCATAATTACCTTAGACCATAATTACCTTAGTAATTAATTAATAGCAAAAACCATGGTATAAAACACACATATAAGTGGAGATTAAATAATACACTATGAAATAAAGAATGGATCCAAGAAGACATGAGAATATTAAGAAAGGAATTCTTGGAAGAGAATGAGAATGAACACACAACATATCAAAACCTCTGGGACAGCTGTCCGTGAAAACACTGAATGCCTATATTAACAATCAGGAGACATTCCTAACAAATGAGCTTATGCTCTAACTCAAATCTATACGAAAGGAAGAATAATTTAATCTCAAAGCCATCAGAAGACAGAAAACAATTAACATCAAAGCTGAAATCAATGAAATTGAGAACAAAAAAAAATACAAAGAATTGACGAAACAAAGAGCTGGTTCTTCAAACAAATAAATAAAATTGGCAGACTCCTAGCTAATCTAACTAAAAGAAGGAGAGAATTAAAGCATCAACAAAATCACTAACAAAAAGGGGGTGATCACAACTGACCCCCTTGAAATTAAACACATTATCAGAATATATTTTGAAAATCTATACTCTAAATCAGATAATATGAATGACATGGACAAATTACTAGACACATAAAACATCCCCAATTGACACAGGATGAAACTGAAATCCTAAACAGCCCAATAACAGGCACCAAAATTCATAAAGCAATTAAAAGTCTTCCAAAGAAGAAAACCGAGGACCTGAAAACTCCAGTTTTACCACATCTTTGAAGAGGAGCTAACACCTCTCTTTATGAAGTTATCCCAAGAAATTGTAAAGGAGGGAACACTCCCAAACATTTTTTATGAAGCAACCAGAACTAAGAACCAAAACCCAAAAAAAGACATATTGATAAAAGAAAACTACAGACCATATCCTTCATGAATATCCATGCAAAAATCCTTAATAAAGTTCTTGCAAACCACATTCAAAAACACATGAAGGAAATAATTCATCATGATCAAGTAGGCTTCATTCCAGTTATGCAAGGCTAGTTCAGCATTAGCAAATTAATAAATGTAGTTCATCACTTAAACAGAATTAAGGACAAAAACCATATGATCATCTCAACAGATGCAGAAAAGACCTTCAATAAAATCTAGCACCCATTTATTACCAAAACTCTAGAGATAATAGGAACCCAAGGAACTTATCTTAACTTTGTAAAGGCCTTATATGCCAAACCTTCAGCTGGTATAATACTAAATGGAGAAAGGTTGAAAGCATTTCCACTGAACTCAGGAACAAGACAAGGCTGCCTGCTTTCACCACTTTTATTCAATATAGTCTTTGTGACTCTGACTGGAGCAACCAGGCAAGAGGAAGAAATCAAAGGCATAAGAATAGGAAGGGAGGAGGTCAAACTATCCCTTTTTCGCTGATGACATGATCCTATATCTGGAAGATCCAAAAACTCCACCAGAAAATTGTGAGAGCTAATAAACAGATTTGGCAAAGTATCAGGGTACAAGACCAACATCCATAAATCAATAGCTTTCCAATATGCCAACAAAATTAGTGCAGAAGAAAAAATTAGGAAACCAGTCCCATTGACAATATCCTCTAAATGAATAAAATACTTGGGAATTAATCTAACAAGAGAAGTAAAAGACCTCTACAACAAAAATTATCAAACACAGAAAACAGAAATTGCAGAATACCTGAGATAATGGAAAGATATTCTGTGTTATTGGTTAGGCAGAAATAATATAATTAAAATGGCCATTCTGCCAAAAGCACTGTACAGATTCAATGGAATCCCTACCACGATTCCAATATCATGCTTTGTATATATATATGGAAAAAGCAATTCTCAAATTCATATGGAACAACAAGAAACCCAGAATAGCCAAAACATTACTAAGCAAAAAAGACAAAACAGCTGGTTTTGCGAAACGAGATCTAAAATTATACTATAGAGCTGTAGTATTAAAAAAAGCATGGTATTGATATCAAAATAGGAATGAAGAACAATGGAATAGAATAGCAGACTTTGAGACAAAACTAAAAATCTTTAAACATCTGATTTTTGACAAAGCAGGTCAAAATATAACATGGAGGAGAGGCAGCCTATTCAACAAATGGTGCTGGACAAACTGGACAGCCACTCAAAGAAAACTGAAATTAGATCCTTATCTCTCACCATGCACAAAAATCAAATCTAAATGGATCAAGGAATTAGGAATTAAACCAGCTAACATACAACTGCTAGAAGAAAAATTAGAACCAACACTCCAGCATATGGGAGTTGGCAATGACTTCCTCAACAAGGATCCTAAAGTGAAAGAATTACAGTCAAAAATCAATGAGCGGGATGCCAGTAAACTAGTTTCTGTACAGCCAAAGAAATAGTCAAAACAGTCAATAGACAATCTACATAATGGGAGAGAATCAAGGCCTGTGATCCCTCTGAAAGGGGACTAATATCCAAAATTTACAAAGAACTTAAAAAACTTTATGTCCCCCCCCAAAAAAATACAATCAATAAATGGGCCACAGAGCTAAATAGAAACTTCTCAACAGAGGAAATTTAACTAGAAACACTAGAAAGTATTTTAAATCACTAGTATTTAGAGAAATTTAAATCAAAAATACATTAACATTTCACCTCACTCAAGTCAGATTGGTAAAAATGAAGAATATAAACAATAACATATGCTAGAGGGGTTGCTTGGAAATAGGAACACTAGCACACTGTTGGTGGTATTGCAGACTGGTCCATCCACTCTGGAAAGTTGTGTGGCAGATGGTTAAAAAATTAGTGATGGACCCATCATATAATCCAGCTATTCCTCTTCTGGTTATTTTCCAAGAGGAGTTAAATTCAGCACCTCACAGCAATACAGCAAAATCTATGTTCATAGTAGCCCAATTTATAATAGCTAAATTATGTAACCAACCCAGATGCTCTTCACTGGATGAACGGATCCAAAAGCTCTGGTATATATATGCAATTAGCTATTAGAAACAATGATATTGCATCTATTGAAGTTATATGGATGACATTGGAAAAAATAATGTTGAGCGAAGTTAGCCAAACCCAGAGATTCAAGGGCCAAATGGGAGCCCTCGTTTGTGGAGGCTGGATCTAAACCCAGGCTTGAGAGTAAAGTAGACAAACTCATGTATTAGATCCATAGAACAAAAATGCAAAATGTTAATATTTATGAGATACAGCTGCAAGATATTTTATATTTGAACAAGGTATACTGCATACCTGTACAAAAATGTAAATTTTTAATACCATTGTCAAATATTTTGAAGAATAACAAGTGATGACAGTAAGTGAGGAGAAGGGGAAATGTTGGAACTGAGATAAAGCAAAGTACATTCCAAACAGTTATAAATGTCACTGTATATACTATAACTATAGTGTTCTTCATAGGTATAAGAGTTATGTCACTGTATTTGCGTTTTTCAGGAACAATATAGGGCACAGAAGAAAGGCAAGGGAAGGGATCAGGGGATGGGAGGAAGGAGGTAGAGGGATGTGGGGGGATATTAAACAAATTGTGTTGCTGAATTGTGTGCACATAGGAAAATTGACAACTAATCCCAACATTATGTAAAACTACAATGCACTAATAAAAATATATAGATAAAAATAATTAGGATATGTTGAAAATTAAATACATAATATGTATATAGGTATATAAGTATATAAACAACATATTTATCACTTAATGTTATCACACACTTGTTTTGATTGGGAAATTTTTATCTATTCACTGCAGTAAAATTGGCAGTAGAACATTTTTTCTCTATTTTCTTTTTTTAAACTTTTCAAGCATTTTTTGGTTGAAAAATATATCAGATAGCCAAAAGAAGTTATTAAAATTTGTCTGAAATAATTCATTTGACAAGTTTGTAGATGCCTACACTAGCTAGCACATAGCACATGCAAAGAATGTGCAGGAGATCTGTCTTATGGACTGAACCTTGAGGAAGAAAGGAAGTGCTGGTTAATAACAGGTTGGTGGTAGCCAGGAAAGGAAGCATTATGTGCCCAGGCTTCTCCTTATGAAAAAGTCTATCAAGTTCAAACACAGCCAGAGCCTTGGACATTTTTCTTTTTTAAAGCAGGAAGTGACAGGAAACAGAGTGAAGGATATTGATTTTAAAACTATATTGAAAAGTAATATTAAAGTAGGAAAAAATGAGTGATCTATATTGTATTTGCAAATGACTCTGATAGCATGGCAGGGGAAAAGCTAAAATTGCATAATTATAATCTATGTTCAAGAACAGAGAAATGTTTCCAATTGAAGTTTGTTTTTAATGATATTGCAACCAGCCATTTTAAAGGACCTCAGACAAACCCTAACAAACCCTAACATACTCAAAATTCTGACTTGGGTCCTTTTGGTCCTATCATCAAATCTCAGAGCCCATTTAAGACTTATATTTTTATCTATCAAACTTTTCAAGAGTCCACAATTAATATATGTTTCTTAGAGGTGATAGACACAGTGTTTTGGCACAGGTACCTATGTGTCAGAGTTTATACTAGTCCTAAATCTGGAATGTCCTAGAGCACTCTGCTATTGCTATACCTGACAGTTCTCTTTTTTCTGTCTGATTTCAGATATTGAGTTGCACCCAAGGATGAATCTGAGTACTTACAGAAAAGGGACACATGAGTGCTTCTGACAAAAGCTTCTTACCAAAGGCATGGAAGTATTCCAATAAATTTATAGCTTATAGAGCTAAAAAAGTGTGTGCCTGCCATACATAATGTCCTGATTCTATTAGAAGGAGACCTACAATTTTTGAAATCAACCTTTGTTCCCAGGAATCCCACTGTGTATGGTTCTTTCACTTTCACAGTGCTTGATCTCTCACCCCATTACAGAAATTCATTTAGGGGGCCCTTATTTGTAGGGAATACAATCTTGCTTTCCATTCTTGGCATCTTGTAGCAACCATCTTAACCATCAAGGTGAAAAGTAATCTATGTATATCGTTACCTACTTTGTCCAATGCACAGATTTCCCTATGTATCTACTTAAAACACTTCTTTCTTCTCCTAGAATTTCTTCTTCCTTCCTATTTGCTCATATTTTAGATTCTTTTCTGACAGTTACGTGTCCATAGTAGATAGTTAGGTCTCCCATGGATATCAAATTGTGCAAATATTCAAGTTCCTTATATTAAATTGCAAGGTATTTACATATAGTAAATATATAAATTCCCTTCATACATTAAATCATGTCTTTTTATTCCTAATACAATTTAAACGAAAAGTAAATAGCTGTTATACCTAGGGAATTAAAATAAGGAAGAAAAGTTTGTACATGTTTGTTGCAGAAGCAGTTATTCTCCTTGACTATTTTTGATCTCTAGTTGGTTGAATTTGCAGATGTGCAACATTTAGAAAGCCAACTCTATTTACTGCTGCATACCTAAGATCTAGGGAGAAGGGTTTGGATAGAATTTCCATGTAAATGTATTTATCTTGGGTAAGAGCATATCTTAAATTTAACTCAAAATTCGCTGAATTTGGAAGATAGCATTTGTACTCTAAAGAGAAGGTATTGAGGGCTGGAGTGGTGGCTCAGCATTGGAGTGCTTGCCTGACATGCTTGAGGACCCAGGTTCAAAATCCAGTACCACATACACAACTAAGTGTCAGAGAAACAAAGGTAAGAAGAAAAATAAAGTTAATTCTCTAAAAGAGAGAGAGATAGAGAGAGGGAATGTACTGATCAGAAAATTTATCAACACTGAATGATGTACATTGAGAAAGAAATAATGATGATGTTTTAGAGAGATGGGCATCTGGCTCTCATCCTGTAAGACCTTTCAGCTGATATCACCTAGTTCTAAAAGTTAGATTAGTTATTTATGACACCATAGTTTATAATGTCAAAAAATGTTATTGGAGAAATATGAAAGGTACCTAAAATCCTTCTTTAATTTCAGATGTTGAGGGCAAAGCAAAATGAAATTTTGCAAACAAGTAGGATCTTTTTTTCATTGAGGAGAATAAGACTTCATGACCCATTCGATTATTTTTCATGCATGAGTCATTTTAATGCTAATTATATTTAGTTTGGCTTATGTTTTATCTCAGTTCCTGCTAGCCTTCGAGAATGACATAGCAATAATTAATGTGGCTATTCTAACCCTTGTAAATTCAATAAAACTGTATAAATCATTTTCCATTGTCCAGCTTGAAGTACAGAAAAAGAGTAGTTCTGCCAATAATTTCAAAAGCATATTATCCAAAATCCATATAAAAGATCTCATAAAGCATGTGAAAACATGATTTTAATCATAGAGTAGAGGTTTTATATTATGTTATCTTATATACTGAGGGCCCAACCCAGGTGGAATCTATGAAGCAGAAACATTATTTGTGGAATTCACCTTTTATGCTGATAATCACAAAAGAGCTCCTATTTATTGATTTATCCAGTGCCCATCTTTGTAAGGCATTATGTTATTATTAATTGTTATTAAAATTCTGAAACAATGAGGCTCAGAAAGCTTCAATATATTACTTGACTAGAGAAAGTTATATAAAAAGCAAAGCGGGGAATATAAAGGTCTTCTCTTTTCTTCCATACTATGATGTCCTTTCAAAATATTTACTTGAAGTAGTAAATTTAATTTAAAAATCTCACAGATATTCACTTTTCTGTGTTAATAAAATTCAGTCATCTTGACTATGTCATAACAAGCTCTTTGACCACTGGCAGCAGCTTTTCTCACTATTGTATTCTTACATATGACCTTTATATAAATGTCTTTCAAGCAGGTTACTATGAAGTGATTTTAGATTTCATTTTTATCTATCTAAATTAGTTAAAGCCATAGAATCAGGGAATAGAAAGGGAGTTGCCAGGGCTTAATGCAGAGGGGAAGAGGAAGTAGAGAGTTGCTGTTCAATGATTATAAAGCTGAAGATATGCAACATGAAACAGTTATAGAGATAAGTGATACAATACTGTATTTAAAGTTAGCAATACTGTATTATATACTTTAACTTTTTTCAACAGTGTAGAATTCATGGTATGTATTTTCTTATTACAATAAAAATGAATTTGTATCCTTACTGTGATATTTTGCTGCAAGTATTTATTACAAAATTCTAAGAAAGGAGATAACATGTTATTATTGGTGAAACAATCTTTTTCATATGATATCGTAAGAGTATATCAAGCAAACTTTGGGAAACATTAACCTAGCTCTTGTTTCTCAGAGTATGGACCCTGACAGGCAGCAGAGGCATGGCTGGGGATCTTGTTAGAAGTGTAAACTCTCCCTCCGCCATTGGATCAATTGCAATAGATTCTACAATTTAACAATATCCCCAGAGGCACGCTCAATTTTGAGAAACACTAAACAAGGCCACATCACATGAGTTAAATCAGGACTTATTTTATTTGCATTTATTCTATATGTTTTTCTGAAGCTGTTAGATCATCAATAAACCCGTGATACCTCTTAGGGCTACCAGGGAGCATTTCCTGTGGAAGCATCATAATTTCTAGAAAACAATTGTTACTGAGTTTCTCTTAGAAACACTTTGTAAAACTTGTAAATGATTAAATGTAAGTCTCTGCCTATACATATATACCTATAGTTTTATTTCATTCTACCATCCTATTTGGGATACAGTCCATTTTGTGTACTAACCCTCACAACTCTTTCAAATTACCTTTTTTTTCCTTGAGTAAAACTTGGAATAATACAAATATGGCAAGTCAGTTATTAATGGTCAACCAGAAAATAGGATTGTGTGCTTGTGATAGGTATAGATTATGCTTATTAAGACAGAAAAATAAAACAACAACAAAAAATTCAACAACAAAAATTCAAGGGGCAGTTAGAATTTAGAAAAGTACTTAGATCCATTAATTCTACTGTGGTCCTTATTTGATGGTTAATACATTAGAGCAAATCATTTTTATATTTATATAATTTTAATTTGGTGAAATATGATAAAATGAAAGCCTATATGACTTATCTTGGAAAGGAGCTTGAAAATGCAAAATCTTTCTTCAGGTAGAAATTCCATGCTTTTGAAAATATCTTTTCATTTCAGTTTATTTACATTGACATAAACTTTCTGATTAGATATTGATTTTTTCAAATTAAAAGGGAATTAGAATTGTCCTAACATTTGTGAAGAACAGATAATAACTCTAAATATGGACTTCATTATTATTTTAAATGTTTTTATTATTATTATTCCTTTCCAATGAGGTAGATAATCTAAAGTCTATCACATTTGATAATGTTATATTATTAAAAATGAAATGTCTTAAAAACACAAGGTTTCATTTACTAATCATCAATCTATCAATTAGGAAATCTCTATTCCTATAGATTTAGATTTTGTTTACATGGTTACAACTTAGATTCTCTCAAGAAGAAAACTTATAAGCCTCCCATCATTATTTATGTGCATTTATTAAGTTCCTGTATATGCAATAGCAAAGAAATAATATTGCCAATGAATAAGCTGTCTTCTGTTTGTACTTCATGTTAAAGTTATTTTCACCACCATTTATCACTGATTCATACAATCAGATTTTATACAATGTAAAATGCAAACATATATTTTCAACATTTTCTTTCATGTTTTCAGAACTAAAGGAAATCTGACTTTCTACACAATATCTTTAGTTATCTGGTAATATACATCTCAGAATAAGTATGTCCATAAATTGAACTACCCATTGCCAAGCATAACCTTGCTTTCCTCAGACTCTTCCCCCAAAATGGCAACTACTTCTTTGTGGTTCTTAGAACAAAACATATTATCATTGACTCTTCTTTTCTCACTCCACATTTCTACCATAAGAAGCTTTAATGTGATTTCCTTCAAAACATCTACAGCATGCAACCACTATTCCTCATCAAATTGGACCACTAAGTTGATCTAATACATAATGATCTATGAATAATGTCTGTAGCTTCCTCAGTGCCTCCCTGCTGAAATACTGTCTGCCACCATCTATATTCAACCCAGAAGCTTGACTGATGCCATTATTGTATAAATCAGAATCCATCACATCTTGATTCTAAACTCTTCAAAGCACAGATTAATTGATGAATGTTGCAGAGAACAAAGTTCTTACACTATCTGTCCATATAATACAACTTTAAGCTAAGCTCTTACCAGATGACTTTCACCCATTCCATTGCAGCAGCAACACTGGTTTTTCTGCTGTACTTAAACATTTCATGCAAGTTCTATCAGAGCTTTGTTTCTCCCTTATCTTGTAACACTACTCCCAGAGGTCAGTTTTGCTCACACTTGGACTTCATTCAAATATTACCTAACTAAAACAGAAAACACTAACCCTTAACTGAAGCAATACTTAATTCCCTTATCCAGCTTGATTTTTCTCCATTTGATATGTTTAAGTGCCTTTGTTTATGTATTTTCTGTTTCAATTACCCAAAGGTGAACCCTATAAAGGCAGCAACTCAGTCTGTATAATCTCTGCTGGATCCCTACTGATTAATGGAGATAGTTATGTAATAGGTGATCAATTAATATTTTTGAATATGTATGTGTTTCTTATCTAGTACACACAGAACAATGAAAGATTACCTTGGTTTTATACACTCCTTAAGAGCTTATGTTTTGGAAACATACAGAGCTATTTTAAAATTTGGCATTATCCTCTGCTAGTATTGCAATATTGAATAAGTTATTTAAACTATTTAATTTTCATTTTACAATGTATGAAATGCAATGTATCACATAGCATAAAGGTACAAATTGAAGGAGACAATAAAGAATACAAAGTTTAGGGAATTCTTAAAGTAATGTTAATGACTAATTGTATTAACAACTGATAAACACAAGATCCTGTGAAAAGATTCTCAGAGAATTTTCTTCTGATTAATTTTTAATTACTTCTTAAAATTCAAGCCTTAATTTAAAAATAAAACATAAACCATGACATTCTAACTGTTTTGAAATGTTTATCAAACTGCGATTCATATATTCACACCTTTTATTTCATTTATGTCTTTTTAAGAAATTACTGTTGTGTTTATATCTGTGACAGAAACACAGGAGACTATAAACCTAGGTCAGTTTCAAGGAACTCATTATGTAGTAAGGGTGATAAAATATGTATAGATAGAACTATGATGTAATACACAGTGTAACAAAGCTCAGGGAAATGCTGCTGGCATTGGTAAGATTGCCTCTGGCTGACAACGCATTTATTCAGTAATGTACGAAGGCTTTGCACATGCTGGGCACTGATTTAGGAACCCTGGAACCTCTGCCCTTTGCAGCTTGCATTCTGAAGTTGTCTGCTCTTGGTAGAACTAGGACACTTTTCCTGACTCAGCTCTTCAACATTATGGAGTGCCTACTCTTTGCCATGCAGACCTTCAGGCTTAAAGGAAAAGTGAAGGCAGAAAACACTCATCTCACAGTGTACACATTTGAATTAAACCTAAAGGTCAAGTAGAAAGAAGAGAGGACATTCTAGAGCTAAGTGAAATATCTTGAAGGGGCAGAACAAGAACTCAGTAGAGCTTGCTGGGAAAGGGAATAATAAAATACAAAAATATGAACAAATTGTATTAGGTTAAGTATCAAAATGTGTACATTTTGGTCAGTTTGGCAATTAAATATAACAGGAGAGCAGAAATTTATTTAAATTTATCTGAAGGCAATGTGTGTGGACTAGACTAAGGTGGAACAATGCCAGAATGGAAGATTAGCTTAATGATTGTTGGAGTAGCACTAGTTAATATAGAAAGGGCCTGTAAAAGAAAATGACCTTATACTACATAATAAAGCAATGCATTTGAAACAAGGAACAATGTGTGTAATAAGTGAAGTTTCTGGAAATATGAGTAATTAATTGTCTTTGGATGTACTATTTCCTTCGGCCGTAGAAAGAAAACAAAAGAGATTCCTTTAAGGTTCCTCTAATATTTTGTCTAAATTTACTAACTTTATAAGAAAATGGAGCCTATTTGTACATGATTCGAAATTAGAAATAAAACTATGAAAAATTCCAAGATATAATAGAAGTTATAGTCCTTTAGTCAGTTTTGGTAATTTTCCACTGGTGAGAAAAGAAATCTTAAACAGCTAAGCATCCTGCAATGGGAAAATTATAATTTTTTCTTTTTCTTTTTTCCTGAATCTCATTAAATAATAAAAACAGGCAATGTGTATATTACACTGAAGTGTCTTGAATTGCAAATGAGTCAATTAAGCCAGGACATTTGGGCTTTTATGTCATTTATTATAAAACTTTTCCAAATAAATAAATATATATATATATATATATATATATATATATATATATATACATGTATAATGTATTCTGTGTCTCAACAAATCACAGGAGGAATCCATTTAGCGTTCCACAGTTCTGTCAGGTGAGAGTGGCAGAGGAAAACTGGAGGTTCTCAATGACACCACCCATAGGAATGCTACTTCAGACTCCCCACCTCAGCTTCAATCAGAAAAATCACAAGATTTAGTTGCACTTATGTCTCATTATCCATGTGCTGCAGGTTGAGAATAATTGCTGAATAAATTATCATCAGATCGGAGAGCATGAAATTAAGGACACAAAGTGAGTTGCAACATGGTAAATCAGAAACATGTTGAAGACTTCCTAAGTTGAAGATCAAGACCTACATTTAAAAGGGGAAATACAGTTTCAATTTGTTTATGTTCGGAAGTTAAACACAAAGTCATATTTTAAGTATTTATATTTTGCTTTCCTTATATGTATAGTCTTATTGTGGACAGTAATATCAAAAGGAATATTTGATTAGGAGTTTGGAAATTGAAAACCATCTTCCCAACCACAGTACCATTTTTATTCTAGAATTCATTAGAATTCTTTTGTTGATACTGATATTTAGTTTTAAACGAAAGGATTTCTGAAGTAAAAACATATTTGACAAATTTAGTTATATTACTATGAGAAGTCTTAGTTTAACTCAGGGAGTACCTAGTCATATAAAAGAAGAGTAGTAAAATAAGGATTTGTGAAAGTAGGTGAATATTTATTCTGATAATTTTAGACATCATCTACTACTATATGATGCATTCACTTTCATTGATTAAAATATGTACTTAGACACTATATAATTACCTGCAATTTTATTCACATACACATTCATGTGCTTATATGTACACACAGCACACAATTTAACTTGTATGATAATTATTTAAGGAAAATATTATCTTCTATTTGTGTGCATTAATGTTCAAATTGTTTAAGTAAGATGCTCATGGATGAACATATATTTAGATAAGACAGGTTTACATGAACATTTAAGCCACAATCTGCCTCTGCATGGAGCATACATTGTTTAGCAGAGAAGTTGAAGAATACATTCAAAAGAGACAAAATTAAGTGAAAGACTTGAATGAGACTTCTGTAGCAAATTAAAGAACATTACAGATTGCTGAAAAATTCTTATATAGGTACAATATTCAAAAGAATAAGAGATTACTTCAAGGATAAGTGATGAGTGATTTTTCCCATGAAGTTGATATAGAGTTTGAATAGGGTTTTAAAGGAATCAAATTTGTAGGAAACATGAGGGTATAAGTCTCATAGAAACAGGTAATAAAAGCAGGGAAAAATACAAGAAAAATGAACATAGAGAAATTCAGTACATAAGAAGAGCGATAAATGGGAATGTAAAGACTGCACACTTACTGAGTACTTATTCTGTGGAATGCCCAATGTAAACACTACCTGTATTGATTCATGTCATCTTCACAATAATGCTATGAGGTACACTTGCCTCCTGGTTGAGGAAACTTAGGTTCTGAATGTTTATCTACATTGTGGAAACCACCTGGTAGCTTATGGAAAAACCAAAAGTCATATCAGGTCACTGGATTCACAGTTCCTGTTCTTAACCAGTATGGAATGTGGTCTTCCATAAGGTATGGTTTAAATGAGGTGTCTCCCAAAAACTCACATGTGAGAAAATGCAAGGATTTTCAGAAATGAAATTATTAGATCATGGGAACTTCTTCTTCTTCTTCTTTTTTTTTTTTTTTAAGAGAGAGGGACAGTGAGAGAGAAAGAATAAAGTTTACTTAGTTTTTCATGCAGCTTTTGTTGCTCCAACACTTCGTTGTATATGTGTGCTGGGGTTCAAACCCATGCCCTCACACAAGCACTGTAACTACTGAGCAACTGCTCCAGCACCTATCATGGGAGTTTTAACACAAGCTGTGCAATAATCTACTGGTATTTATTAATTGGACAGTAACGTAGGAAGGGTAGGATTTGCCTAGAAGAAGTAGGTCACTGGGGGTGGGCATTTAGTGTTTATCTTTTGCTATTGGTTACAAGAGCTCTCTCTGCACACTATATTCAAATTTAAAAAAAAATATATCTCCCAGAAAGGCTGATTATGTAGCAACCACATGATACTTTTTCCTATGTTCTTTTTCTAGGTCTTATGGGGTATTTCTGAATTCTTATTTATTTCCTATTTTGAGAGAACCATAAATTAGGAATTGTTAAATACAACAAGATTATGTTGTTTATTTTCTTTGGTCCTTTCTAATTGTGAAAACATTTGTTGTTGATATTTTCTATTTTCTATATTTAACATTCAAATGATATAAATAAATATTCGAACTTCAAAAATTATTTAGTATATTAAGAACATTATTGAATATACATTACTTCTACACATACATGACAAATGTAATTTGAAACTAGATTAATAGAAACTGGACGGTGAATAAATTCTGGAGAGAAAAGTCTAGAGAATGATGCTTACTAAAGTTTTTAGATGATTATAGTAAGTAATCTTCAGACTAAAAGGGGTGAAGGAATGAATGAGAATATATAAGAATGAGAATATATATGAATGGTGAACAATGAGTAGACCAGAAGAAAAGAGGCTCTTTAGTTACTGGTCACACAAATGCTTTATTGAATGACTGAAAAATGATATGAAATCCGTCACTGGGAGACATTCTACACAAACATGTTTATCTACAAGATACTGACACACGTTTAAAATAGACAGTCAATTCCATTCACTTTAAGGAAAAGAAAAAAATTATATTTACAGAAACTTTTCCAGTTTTCTGAGGCTGTTGCTTTCTTTAGAGCTTTTACAATATTTTAATTAAAATGAATTTTAAAAATTCCTTTCACTATGAAAAACTGCTTAACAGTGGCAGGGCATCCACAGTTAGAGGATTCCTGTTAAACAAAACTGTAATACCTCAATCAAACCTTTGAAGGCAATATTGTATTAGTATAAATGCGTGAAAAGCCAATAGAAAACTACGTTGGGTCTTTTACTACTTGTTTTACCTGCATACATTTTCTCTGACATTGAATTAATAGTTGATGGGTTAAATCATACATTTGAAGAACAATTAAATGAAAATTTTATTTCACTTTCAATAGGCTTTGATAAAAATCAACTAGTATATAAGACCAATAATATTAACCATACAGAAATTATTATAATTACTATGGCTAATTTCTTTCTAACTTCAACACAATCATTTAGATATATCTGTGGTATGCACTAGCATTTGCGTATTTGCTTGTGTGGTACTTACTTTTAGTCACAACACCTTCTAAATGGATGATGTTAGGATGGTCAAACTGCCCCATGATACTTGCTTCACCTAGGAAATCTCTGCGTTGCTTTTCTGTGTAGCCTACTTTCAGAGTTTTAATAGCCACTGGTAGTTCTCTTTTTCCTGGTAGTTTCAACCGTCCACTACAAACTTCACCAAATTCACCTTGTAATAAAGATAGGAAAAATATTGCAAAAATGAACAAATTTAGTTGAAATTCTTATTCTAATAGCACTATAATGCACTCAGAGTCTTAATGCTTATACAAAAAAGTGAGTTAAAAGGGAGAACAAACTTCATTATCAATATTGATAAAGAATTGGTACATTGAGAAAAATCATCCACAGATGATCATAAAATATATTATGGGTTATTAGCCTTATCCTTTTCACCTATAAAAACCTCAATGAAAATGTTAAGAAGAAATTAAAGGCAACTGCCTAAAAATCACTTCCCTTTCTGTACTCTAGTGGGACATACTATGAACAAGAAGAGAAGGGAAAGAAAGATTATAACTGGACAAAAAAAAACAAACAAACAATTTTAACACAGAAATGAACTGAAATATGTAAATACTTTTCAGTATCACAAATAAACAATATGGGGCTGGAGCAGTGGCTCAGTGGTTATGGCACTTGCCTGGCACACATAATAATGCCAGTTCGAACCCCAGCACCATGTACACAATGGAGTGTTGGAGCAATGAAGGCCACATGAAAAACTAAATAAAAAATTGATTCTCTGCATTTCTTTCTCTCTCTCTCACTGTCCCTCTCTCTGTTAAAAACAATTAAATTTAAAAAGACAAATGAACTATAGGTATCAAAAGCAGATTGAAAAATTATGTATTTAAAAATATATTTTCATTGGTATATTTGTTTACTTAATAAACCAGATGTGATAGTTTAAACATGAGGTAAATAGAGGGTGGCATTACCATGTGATCAATTACATATCACTTTGAAAGTAAGCCAATTATGCAAGACTATGAATGTTCTGTTTTGGAGCAGGACAAGGAGATTAAGAGTTATAGACTGGCCTACCTGCTCCAATAACTCTTTCAATGGTGATACATGAAGCTTCAATCTCCTTGGCAAATTCATGGACAGCTTGATTGGGATCCTCATAGGTATGTGGATCAATATAGGTTCTTACACCTGGAAGTTTAACTGTAGAAAAAAAATAGGCAATAAAAAGAAGTTTTGATGAATGAGCAAATTTATATACTTTATTAATATGCTAACACAGCTTAACAATTAATTCCTAGAAGTCGCTGAGCTACAAGGATAGTTCCTCTCTCGTGTTATGAGGGTTCAATGTATAGCTATATCATTTTGCATAATTTTTAAAATCTGGATTGTTGACATGCATAAGAAATGTGTACATGATGACATATCTAAGTAAATACAGCTTTCAATGATAACATTCAGACCAGTATCACAGAGGTGTATGAAGAACATTTTAATTATTAAAGTGGACAATGAGCTATTAGTGGTTTATTTGCTGATGCCTGCTCTGTGCTTCACTTAGCAATATCATCACTTGATTTGGGTTTTTCAAAAAACAATTTAAAATAACTTTTCTGGTGGTATGGTACAATGAGTTCGATACAGAAGTCAAAAGAAAAAGAGAAGTTCTCGTTCTCCTGCCTCTGTCACTGCATGCCTTTAGTCAAAACTTTTGTGTTCTTTGAGTTTCAGTATCCTTTTTAAGGGTACTTAAACCGCCCATACAGTGCATTTTGAAGAGAGATGATATTAAATGAGATAGGACTATGAAATAGACTCTGCTTCCAGCAGGTTATAGTCACAGTAGAGTGGCAAAAACAAAAGAAACTCTTATTCTTTTTTTCATTTATTTGGCAAATCAACTTATGCTGTACTGTTTATGGAAAAATGAACATATTAATATACCATAATTAAAACTCATGTAAGCTAATTTTATAAGCTCATTATTAACACTTGACTTTATAAACTTCTTAAAATGTAATGCTTTTTATGCAATTGAACCAAGACTGATTCCATTGTATCTGTTCAGGGAAATTCTCACTATAATGCTAGAAAAAAACAGAAATTTCATTTAACCTGCTGTTTATTTAATGATAGATTTCTACATACTGTGTTGCAAGGAATTAGAAGTGGCCTGGGAATTTGATTTGAAACACAATAGCCTTTTAAAATTAGGGTAAAGTTTCTATTTTAGTGATTATGGTGAAAACATTCTTTAAAGAATTGATTAAACCATCCTGCTAATGCCTATAGCCAATTGGCTAAGCCCAAGCCCATATGCCTGGAAGACTGTGAGGGACTTGCTTTTTTAACATTATATTTTTGGTCAGTAGTTATAATTTTTCTACTCTGAAAAGAAATCTAAATAATGATGAAATCTCTCTCTTTTTTTGTACAATTTGCTTACTGTGCCCATTATGAAAATGCATCTTTTCCTCTTCTGGATCTTGCTTTGCTTTGCTGTAGCCACACCGCCTGGAACAAAGTAAGCTACAATTAAGGAAATCTGAAAGTGGTGAATCAATCACATCAATCCCAGAAGCACGGAAACACAACTGAGATTACTGCAGCCCTGAGCTTATTTTCATTCTCATAATAAGAAATGCCATTCAAATGCCTTTTGAATGAAACCTGTTTTTCTAGCCAGTTTTTCTCACTCTCAGCATATAATCTTGCCTAGTTTTCACTAAGAAAATTGAAGTCATCAAGCTTGCTTCACCACATATCATATACCAGTCATTTTTTTCTGTTCTCCAGTTCAAAGGCCATTGCCTCTTTTAGGATGAATTACCCAACATGTGCCTCTGAGCCATATGTCTCCCATCTTCATCACCTGCCTTGAATGTTTTTAGTATTTTGGTAATTCCATCTCGCTCTCTCTCTCTTATTTTAGAGTCTTTATTTGCTCCACCAGCTGTTTTCCTCTCTTGTCCACAGATCGCAATGAAATTCACACAACCTTCAATACCTCTCAGCTCCACTCCCCAAATCTTAGTCTCTCTTGATTTTATCAACCACTTACTAATTGCAAACTCCTTGTAATTTGCTCTCATTTCTAATGAAAGTCTGTTCTAAGGTTCACAAATGACAATTGAAACACCAATCCAATGTCTTCATCTGAGTTTTTAATTATTCTTGATGCACTAAAGCCCTGAATTGTTTTTCAACACTCTTGTTCCACTCTGCCTTTATGTATAAGTTTTTACAAAGGTATCTGCATGAACTTCTCTATTGTTCTCCTCTTATTCCATTCATTTGCATCAATGTATTTAATACCCATAATCTCCTTGTTTAATTTATTTTGAGAGTTATATTCTGATTTCTGATAGATTTATTTTATTTGTTTAACTATGTTCCACTGACACTCAAACTGAATGGACCTGAAAAAGATATCAGTGTATTTCCCATTACCTCTTCTAATATGTTCCAATTTCTTTTCCTGTTTTAACACTAATATAGCTTTATTTCCTTAAGATACAAGAATTATTCCTCTCTCCTTCACAACAAATTAGTTGCCAAATTCCAAGCATCATACAATATAAGTAGCTTACAAGGTAAGTAGCTACCACTTCCTGAATTAAGGCTTTGTTATTTTTGATCTGGATTATTGTTGATGCCTTCAAAATGATGTCCCTCCACTATGTAACTCCTTTCCTTGACAATGGCAGACATAGCTATAGCCAAAGTACTGCAAATATTTTTCTATTGAATTAGCTGCTAACTAGAAATTTTTGAAAAATAAAATTGTGTATCTATTACTAAGGGTAACTGTAATTTATATTTTCTGCATCATCTGTTTCTGTTGCTTCCATGTCCAATTATCAAAGTGCAGTTCAGTCTTTCCCTTCATATTTTCCCAGAAAACTCTACTTAATGTACTTTCCCCTTTGAGCATGGAGCTTTCTCTACCCTTCTCCTGGTATGATTTCCACTCTATAGCATATCATGTTATGATTTTTAGCTCTCCTATTGCTTCTCTGCTTCTTGAATAACAGGATCAAGTACTTATCTATAAATTCTAGCAGTGAGCTAGATGCTATTTCAGAGTTGGCATTCAACATTTTTGTCACATTGATGAATGAATAAATGAATGAGTGAATGACATTTTGACTGTGTCTACATGATGACAGGTGTTTAGAAAAGGACAGTGCCCATGAATATTGAGTTGATGTTGTACATGATTGACCATATAACATTAAACAACTGGTTAGAGTGAAAATACCTATATTATTTTCAGCGAAACTCTAAGGAAGTGATTTTACTATTCATAAGAACCCACCATGAAATTGTGTTCATTAAAAATAAAATTTCCATTTATTAGTGCATTTAAAAAATAGAGCCAAAATATCATATTGATGGATTATTTTCATTATAAAAACTACTGTGTGGTGTAAATGAAATGTACAATATACATTTACTGACAGATTGTTTCATATTCTGTGGTATTTTTTAAATTCTATCTCTTGATCTAAAAATATAATATTTTCTGTCATGTCCTAGTATTTACTTACATGTATGTTAAAATTTGGTCAAAACCTCACATTCTTTTGCCACATTTTGAAAAAGCACAATTATCATGTTAAGAAATTGTCAACTTATTAGAAAAGTACAGAAAGTAAATGTTTGAATAAATTTGAAATTAGATACTTAATACAGAATTATTCTTGGAAGAAAATATACACAACAGGGATCTGGTGGCTTTTCAAATTTAATTCCTTAGACTTAGATGCATTTGTCCATCAAGAGTTCTTAATACATCTTGAGTCACTTCACAGTGCAATGAAGAGAAAAAACAAATAAGTGAGATTATATTAAAATTATATTTGGTCTAAGATTTATGTTATTTTAGTACTTCTTTCATAATTTCCAAGGTATTCTATTATTTTTTCAGCTTTTAATGCATGTGCCTCTAGAGGGAACAGTTACTGATATTTCTTTTTACAATGCTTTAAATACAATTGTGTGAAATCATCCTGAGATTTGTGTTATTTAAATAATACTGATAAAAGATTTTATTAGAAAAATTTTAAAGAAACCTAAAAAAGATAAATATCCTTGCAGCTTACATTAGCAAACAAATAACCATTCCACCTTCAAATCTCTCACTTCCAAAAATTAATAAATAATAAGCTTTCAAAATGGTAACCTCCATAGCTATTATTTAATAATAATAATATTTATATTATTCAATAATATTTAATAATAAATAATATTATTTAATAACATTTAATAATAAATAATAGTGTTTAATAATAGCTATGGAGGTTACCAAATAAGCCTCCTAGATATTTAAATTCCATATGAATTTTTCATATGAAAATGGAAATAAAACTTTGTATCTCATCTAAAAAGTGATTTGGGAATACCTGGTGAGGAGCGATTAACATTTTATTACCTAGGGTGAGAGTCAAGAGGGCAATGTAAAGCAGTTATTTTTAAGAATGGGTATTTCTCGAGTTCTGTAACATATACGGCTGCATGTCACATTAACATACAAAATTAAGTTCTGGAACCCCCCAAAGCATCATTAAAACAAGCCTGAACAAGGTACAGTAAGTAAAAGTGCAGCTGGTGGAGATTGGCACTCAAGCTGTGGCTTGGCCTCATTGACAAAGCATGGCAAGGTAGCCAGCTCATTCAAAGTCATTTTATGTACCTGATCCAGATGCCCAATTTTTATCAACCAAAGTCAATAAATATGTTATTTTGTACAAAAAATGAGCCTCCTATTTATGAAGTTTTTTTTTCTGAATGACAAAAAGTTTTTTCATCTTGCTTCATATAACAATTTTAATGATCATTGAAACTGAACTAAAAATAGTATTTGTATTTAGAGGAATCATCATCTAATCAATTATACTCATGTTCTAGAGAACAATGTGCTGTTTTAGATGGGTATGAAAAATTGGATGTAGACAACTCATATTCATTCATTAATATTAAAGAGTTCTAAAGAAGTGCTTGATATGTAAATATAGCAATGACTCTATAGGTAAATTTAGAAAACAATCCATTTTCTCCAACCCTAAGGAGTTGGGTAACACAGACTGGATAAAATTAATGCTGATCTTAAAAACTTGGCCCCAGCTACCATTTCTAAACTTTGATGTTTGAAATTTCCATACTACACGAAGTCGTAAACAATAGCCTTTATATGTATGAATGGAGGTGCCAATGGATAATTTAGTTTTGGGTATAAATTTAGGATTGAATGATAACATTTAAAATATGAATGTCAACCACTCCAGAGTATGAAAAAGTGCACAGAATTAGCAATTTATTAAATGGACTCTTGTGGACAAAGAGGACAGACAAGTGAATGAAATAGCCAAAAAAAGTATAAATTTCTGATCAACAATCAGATTTTTTTCTCTACACAATCAGATTTTTTTATTGCATTAGCCTAAAGAAACAAATACTGAAAAATTACTGTTCAATGAATCTAAATAAGATGAGGTTGAAATCAGTGATGGAAAGAATGTTTTTGAATTTGTCTTTTATAAAATTTTGATTTATTTAAAGAATAAGAGAATACAAAGGTTGGCTATGAATCAGGTGCACCTGAATTGCTACTCTAATTTCCAGAGTAATTAAGAAATGAACTTCCTATACATTAAAGTAAAATTTTTCCACAAACAAATCCCCAAATTATAGCAAATATTATCATCTATGTTTTGCTCATAAAAAATAAAAACAATTTAGCATATTTTAACACTACATTTCTTCATCTATCCATACTTTCATTTTCTGACATAATAATGACTTTAAACATTTCATAATGTTGCATTTAAACAATTTTATTTTTGGAATCTTAAAGATAATAGGTAAAAACTCTTGGGAAAAGACTTTGAATTTTTAACTTTGGAATTCTCTCCAATTAAACAAAATGATTTTAATAAAAGCTCAGCTACCTCAGTCTCATAAAATAAAGAAGCATATGAACATTGATTTTAATATATCTAATATATATTGGAAATGGGTGCAATCTTATTTTATGAGACAGCAATCTTTAATAAGAATGGGATTGTATATGCTATAAAATGGGACACTGGATTTTTAGGCCATCCTGCCAGCAGAACCTTATGATTCTAATCCATACTTCTCTCATTTATAATACTTGGATACTGGAGTTTATGTTCTCTGTAGACAGATCTACGTAGACAAAACATGCAATTATCTGTCATTAATTATTAAAATTGCTTGCGTATACTCCTCAAGAGACATATACTCATCCTGAAAATACATACTCCTTGAGTACAGGAATGATGCTATTATTATACCACACAAAACAAGGGCATAACTTTTGGGGTCATCATCTCTCATTTGATAATGGAAAATAACCATCATCTGATTAGCAACATATGAGAAGCTAATTTATCTTATTTCACGTTTTAAGTATTATTGTTATATGTATATTATAAAATACAAACAATAAAAGAGTTGAGTAGCACCGTCAAAATAGTATAGTACACATGAATTTGTAAATTTTCATTAATGAATTATCAAAATTCTTTTAGAATTACCTATAATAGGAAGACCTGAAAATTTCAAATATGTCAAAAAACTCAAAGGTGAATCATAGACTATTTTAAAATTGAATTAAATTTTATTTCCCTTAGAATTTTTATATACACTTCATAAAGTATGACATATGAGATTTAAATTCCCTGTGTTCAACTAGGTTTGTTCTAATGTTAGAGCCGGTAATGTTCTATTAACTTTAACTGTTTCTTAGATGTCCATTGACAATATCAGAGTAGACTCATTTATTATATTCTACAATCTAAAGTTCTAAAGTTATTTTAAAAAGGGAATATTGGAGAAATTCTCAGTTACATTTTACATAGTGAGGCTTCAATTGGAATTTAATATATTCAGCACATATTACAAGCATAACGCACTCTAAAAGGGGTCTAGAATTATAAGAAAAGGATGGTTTTCATTATGCCATTTTCCTGCAATATAAAAGGGAAGAGTACTTAACACAGTTTTCCCTGACAGACATCTTGTAAGAATGAATAAAATAGTCTCTGAAAGGAATATGTGAAAATAAAATTTTTCATACTTTAAATTGCAGAACATTTATAGTTAATGTAAACAAAGTTTCTTGAAAAATATAGACAGCAGTGTTTCAAAGAATTCATGATAAGTTTGGCCGGAGAAGTTTGCTTGGTTTTGTTTTTAACAATTACATTATAAAATATTTTAATATTTGCATTACAAGATGAACTACAATTTATCTCATCTCTGATTAAAATATTGTTAAATAACAAAATTAGTTTCTTTTGAAAATGGGTGATTTTCCACACAGAATAGATAAGTGAGTAAAATAAACATTCAATCTAATTTCAAAATAACAAAGTCTTTTCATTGCCACTTGAACCCCTCTGAAGAAGTGCTAAAGGATATGGAAACACTATAAAGTATGAAAAATAATGAATAAGAAAAATAAACTGATATGCTTAAACTTCAGAAATCAATAAAAGTTTATTTTGGGGATTATGGGATATTTCAGATGGACTTAATATTACTAAAAATGGGTATTGGTTTCTGTCAGCACAAACACACAAGACTTCAGGAATGAATGATACCATTATTTTAGAAATTAAATAGCTAATGTAATGTCATATCTGATCTACATTCAATTCAGCATTGTTTGTTTGTAAAAAATTTCTTTTGAGATTTGAGACAATGGCGATAGTCTTAAACCAATTGTGGTGGCTTAAAAGCACAAGTCATTAATAAGAGTTACTTTTGCTAAAAATGTAGGTGGACATGGGGACAGGACAGGGCACTTCAAATGTAGGTATAGGAGTTGCATTCAGAAATTTTACAGAAATAATTTATGTCATAGTATATTTTAGTAAAAGTGGGAGAATATTTGGAATATTAGCATTATATCTATGTATGTCACAACAAAGCACATAACTACAAGTGATAAGAATAATTTAAGACCAAGGATGAAAGATAGAAACATGTAATTACAAATCTAACCTTTAAATAGTAAAATCATACCATGTGAAAAATAATGGATTATGCCTTCCTCATGAGAAGTACAACAGAGGCCAAAACTCAAACTCAGAACCCTGCAGAACCTTTAATGGGACTGAACTATAGAGACAAAGATGTAGATTGACATTATTTAGATATTTATTTCCACAAAGTATAGTCACACAAATGCCTTAAAATATCTCAAGGTACCATATTATATTTCCACAAAGTATCTCAAGGTACTTCTAAAAGCCAGCGCCTGTACAATGGTAAATTGTAATATATAAACATCATATTATAATAAGGTCATAATCAACCACACACACACACACACACACACACACACGCAACGAATGATATTTCAAGAAAAGAAAAATGAGATTCCAAGATCAAAAATTTCTACACATATTAGCACATGTGTCTGTTCATAAATGATGATGATGATGATGATGATGATGATAGTGTTCCTTGGAAATTATTCACGTGATAATTGAAAACGGCTGGTATGATGATACACACAAAATTCAGTGACAGGATTTCAGGTTTTCTAGCTTTCCATGAAGTGTACACAAGAGCATTTATGACTAAATCATTTCTCCCACATACACACAAATTCACACAAATACCCACGTACATATTAATTTCTTCCAGATTTCCTAACACCAGTTCATGAAAGGTATTAGGCATAAGATTTTAACTTCATTTTCCTGCTGTGTCCTTTATGAAGAAAGTACCTTCTCACTATCCTTTCAATGACACAGTAGGATAAGAAACGATTTTAAAAAATAATTAATTCAATGTAGTTAAAGTTCGTTTTTGATAATACTTGCTATGTATGGACTCAAAAGTGTTTATGCTCCCAGGTAAGTCTCTTTGACATTTACTTCAAAGTAGGCATGAATGTCAGTCTTCTTTCTTTCTAAAATGCAAATTCTGCCTATGCTAATTTAGTAATGTTAACTCTTATTACCACTATAATTGAAACTGAGGTAGAATAAGTAAATCAGCAGCCATGTTTTAATTTTTCATATCACACTAAAAAAGAAATCACAATTTAAAGACATTCAATTCATAGTTTAGATATTGCTAGAGTGCAGTATTTATTTGATTTGTCACTGAAGCCCCATAAATAATTTAGAACAAATCTGCACTTTGATACTAACTTCAAAACTTTTTCAAATTCAAAGTGTTCAAGAGAATAAGAAAAAGATCTAGGAATTACTTCAGTTTGTGTTTTCTTACTCTTCCTTATTCTCAAAATCACTGGTAAAAATTCCACCATTTCTCACCTGTGCACATTTATGCATGCTTATTCACATATATAGATTTTTTATCAACAAAAATTAAGTTATACCTACAGAATATAAGTAACCAATTTAAATGCCACTATGAAATTATAATTCTTTATAATTGACCACTTTTGACTACAAATGTGAACTCAATATAATAGTTCAAGGTTTTAGATTCTTTAATCTACAAAGGAATTACCTGGAGTACTTCATTTATAAGGTGACTCAATATTATATAGGAATCTACTGTACCTGGGGCTAGAGTTCTCAGGTCCCATTTTCCAGCCTACAGTATTATTGTTATAACTGAGGTATGTATTAAATGTCTCATTTATAAATAATTTAAACCATACCATTTAGACACTGATTCCAAAAATTTAATTTTTACTTCAGTGGTATCAAAATAGGAATATCACTTCAAATATCTGAAATAATTCAAGTTGTGGTTTTGTACGCCATTGCCACATGTATTCACAATGAGTATAACAGTAGAAGATCCTGTTACATTATGGTCCCATTCCCTGGTTCTGGGAGACAGAAAAGGTGATTTAACCATGACAGAATTAGACTTCAACTTCCATACGTAATATGGATTTTACTGAATGGAACAACAAAAACAGTGACATGTTAAATGTAGAACAGATGCTATAATCTCGCAACTTCCTACTTAAAATCACAACCTCAGTAAAAGCTGTGGAAGAGAAATTTGAATGCTTAATATAGGAATGGTGTGCTAAATGTATACTATTTTAGTTCAAATCTTTCAGTGGGAGATCATTTATTAAGATTCACCTTTGGGAATCACTTTATCTACTCTTTTCACTATTCAGCTGTAACTAGTACACTACCTGTCAAAACGTACACAAATGGAAAAAGAAAAGGAATGCTGGTGGCAATACATAGAGGTGGAGATCATGTGGGAGTGAAAGCGGGAGGGAACACTAACCATATTAGGCTTGGATGGGCAACAGCGCACAGGGAAGAAGCCCTCCCACAGCCACATTCGCAGCAACTGAAAAGCAAACAAGAGAGCCCAAGATAAGGAAGAGATCCCACTCCCTCAAATATAGCATAAAGACACTCTGGATTGACTCAGGTGTCTGTTTTGCTCATCAAAAGCAAAACTCTCTAAATGCATACAATAAAAGTTTTCCATCCATGCCTTTCAATTTAAGAAGCATTTATGGATTTAAGAAATACAGAGCTGCATTAAATGGTTATTTTTATCTGAGTTAAAATAATTATTCAATAGAAAATAAAATGAGCCAATATATTTCAATCAATTGTATGCAGTTAACATATAGATATATAAATAAAGATGTAAGCACATTAAATAACTCTTTCCTTAAAAAATTCTTCAAAATTTACATTTGGAAGTCATTCTTAAAAAAAAAATCCTTTAAAGACATGTTTTGCATATGGCATGCAAGTTTAAATTAAGAATAAGTTTTTATTCCTTTGACCTAGAGTTCATATTGCCAGTGGTATTATATAACATAACCTATTGAAAACTTTATGCTTATGTGACATCCTCAATGACTTATAGAAGACTACCAATTAAAATTTAAACATGTTTCTCAGATTTAAAAATGCACCTCCATATATATATATATATATATGTATATATATATATATATATACATATATATATATATATATATTTGCAGAATTTTCACTATATAAACATACAAATTTTGGATAATCCATGCACTTTTCTGAATACTATAATACTCAAGATTCTTTATAATTTTCCATATTGGTAGTAGAAACTCTAGCAAATACAAAGTTCTCTAATAAAATGCACTTTATTGATAGGAACCATGAAAACTGATGGCAGAAGTTATTTAGTGCTTCAATGCATTCACTTTCATTTATTTTTATGAATAGCATTTATACTGATTTCAACAGAACTTAAATGTGAGTTCAATAATGATACCATATACCAGAAGGTCTAGGCTTTTGATAAATTTTTTCTACTTTTAACTTTACTGTAAATGTATCTATTTTATATCAAAAAGAGAAGAAAATAAAATGCAACATATCCAATGTATTTGCATATGCTAATGAACACAGAATATTTCCAAAGCAAATTGAATGGATCATTTTCAAAGGAAAGTAGATAATATTTCATACCTTCCCCCCCAACATTGGTGATGTTTCAATTTTAAGCAAGACTAAGTATCTGAGGATTTTGCTATTACAAAAACAGAATCCTAATAAGTAATAGGGATAACATGACATTTTTAATTTTACTAATTATAATGATTTATTATAGAGAATATGTCAAATAATCATTCATTGTAGATATGTTGAAAATCAGAGTTATACCATATTAAATATTAAAATACTATAAGAGTTGGTGAAGCTTCTATAAAATATTTGGCAGATTTTAATAATTTCTTTATATTACATTTATTTCGTTAATATCTTAAACAATTACTAAAATCACATTTAAGTTAACTTTCTATTGCTTCTGCCTTGTTTCAGCACTCAGATTAGAGGCAGACAAGTGATAGCTCTTGGGGCCAATCCAGCCCATCAAATGTGTTGATAAATAACAGCTTTACCGGATGACAGTTAGACTCATTAGATATTGTTTATAGATTGTAGTGCTCCTGTAGCAAAGTAGAATAGTTGTGACAGAGGCACATGGCCTACAAAGTTAAAACATTTACCATTTGACCCTTTAAAAAGTTTGTCCTTATTTCTTAGACTGTTTGTTTTTTAGGATTAAGATGAATCATTGATCTTTCTGTTTTTCTTCAGAGTTTAAACACAATGAATAATAAAGTTTTCCATAATTATATTAACAGAACAATGACCTCAATTTACTGATATCTACTAAAACATAGAAGCTTATTTATTTGTGTTAATTATATATATGGATTCCAACTCAATAAGTAATATTTATTAATTATTGACAAGTGTATTCTGTTGTTTTTAGTTAGAAAAAATGATGATGCCACTTCCTTATAAAGCACAAACTTCCTCTCCATGAGAATCTACAGTTTGTAAACACATTCAAATTTATGCTTAGAGAAGCCACTGCACTGTGGTTGGCCAATATCTAATAGGATATTCTTCATACCGGTTAGCATTCCAATACTCAAGAAACATTCAATCATTCAAATAATAATAATAACATTAAACTAAATTATCTTAATTTGAAAAATTAATTTTTTATTTAGTGCACACAGATATTGCACACATACATTGCCCTGCAATTCACTATAACAACAAATTCACAAATATTAGTCCTGAAGAATCTAAATTGTTTTACCTATCAATAGAATTCTACTTTATTTTTTGGATAAAATGTAATCAAAAACTTGAAGCCATGTGAAATTACTTCCTTTATGATTGATTTAGTTTTTTTTTAACACTGATTCTTTCTTTGATTTGTTTTAAGATGTATTGGATCAATTGCCTTAAGTAACTTACATAACTGGAATATAACTAGATTCTTTGTTTCTAGGTTGAAAGTTATAAAATAGTAATAAAATTTGTCTTATTCTCATGGGTTTTGTAAAAACATAAAAAGAACATATGTATATTTTGATCAGTTTCTAATACATCATACATTGTAGAATAAAAGTAGTTATTTTTCTTAGTAATATCATAATCAATGTGACAGAATAGATTTCCTTTATCTCAGAGGAATTAATTTTTTTCACAATCCATATGATATTATCATGCTAAATATTCCCATTTAAAATATAACTAAACAATTACATACAATTCAATTCATATAAATACAGAATGGCCAAAATAATTTTAAAATATATAATTTCTTCAAAATATATTTTCTAAGGATTTAGTGATCAAACCACCAATATTATGAAAATTAAAACTGAAATAGATTTTCTGTGGAAATTTAATGTGGAATAATAATAACCCACACGAGTACTTTGAGACAAATATCAAGGATGCTATTACTGTAACACTTCAGTACCAAATGTCATAAAAATATGCTCTCCTTTATCAATAGATATTCAGATACATACTGGTTGAACATGCTTATAAGTCTCAGAGATAACTTAGAAATAGAAATCAAAATGTGCTAGAAATAGCTGCCAATCTAATTTCTGTGAGCTATTGCTCAATACATGTACATCTGCATTTCTACTAGTTTTTAACACCTGGAACTCTGTAACTTCAGGTAGTTATAACAAGATTATTATTATCCAAGTTCAAAATAGTTTACCCCTTTCAGGATTATCATTTAAAAATGATTGATCATTGTTTTAGCAAGATAGTTCAGTTTGTCCTTCAGTAGATTAAATCATGATAACAGAAGTTTTCCAGATCCAGGAAGATTCAAATGAATTTGCTTTAGCCAAGCCTTGCATAAAGCTGATCAATATATGTATGAAGTGTGCTAATGTAAGCAAGATAACCTCCCTCCCATTGAAGCAGGGTGATTATATCCCTAGGGACAAGATTCTCAGTGATACTACATCAGAGAAGCAAGACTGCAAGCTGTGGATAAATGATGATTTAAATTCTTAAACAAGTGATCATACTGCATAAATAAAGCAGTAAGATGCCACAAGATAAATGAGAGACTGGAAGAATACGTTCACAAAAAAAGTACTTTAAGTAGAAAATATTTTCACATTCCTTGAAGAAAGAGGAGGAGGAGGAGGAGGAGATGAAGACTAAAAGACTATCATTTACCCATTTTAAAGTAAAACAACAGCAATAAATGAAAACATTCTGTGCTGAAGAAAAAAGTGGTGCTAGTGCCTTTGTAAGTGACAGATGACTAAACAGTAGCTCCAAACTTTTAGAAAACCATACAGAGGGTCCTCAATCTAACACCAGTTCCACTTCCAATTTTTTGACTATTTAGGTGGTTCAAATTAATACATGTTCAGTATAAACGGTACTTTTAAGTTGATCCCCCCCAACCCAGGTAGTGGTACACTGTATGATACTCTCTCCCAATGCTGGGCAACAGCACAAGCCACAGTTTCCAGTCAGCCCAGGGACTCTAGGATAAACAACCAATACTCTACATTGTAGTGTGTTGCTAAGTTACCACATGATCCTTGGTAGGTTAGTTATGTTAAAAGCATTGTAGACTTAGGATATTTTCTACTTACAGTAGGCTTGTAGAAAAGTAACCTCATTGCAAGCCAAGGAACACCTGTACATCAAAGCCTATCAACTAGTAATAAAAATACTCTCATACTTGGATACTATAGCATTACACAATAAAGACCATGGTGTTTCTTATCAAGCTGAAGTGCATTCCTGGATATATTCATTCATAATGCACACCTTTAAGTAAGCTAATCATCTATGAAAGTAAGGTAATACTATAAACCACCAGATAGGTTGCTTTGAAGCATAACTTAATAATGCATTTAAATCTCTCTGTACTGACCAGGGCTCACAGCAGCAATTCAAAAGTTTTAAACTGATTTTACAATAATATCACATTAGAAAAAAGAAAAGGTCCAAATAATATATATGAGCATGGACACAGATTTTAAAAAAACTAAATGATCAATAAAATAGTTTTTTAATAAAATATATTTATAGAGTCTATGAAGCAATGAAAAGAAATATGGTATAATATAAATTTTAATTAGAAAAATATTCATTGAAGGAAATAAAGTTCTGGCTAAATATTATCCAACCTCTAAAAGCTATTTATTTTTCTTGGAGTGCTACATTAATTGTCATTATGACAAGATTTAAAATTTTCTTTAATGTCAATTTTTTGGGTTATTTACTTTATAATTTAAAAAAATGAACAAAGGATTTAAATAATTCCACATATAATAGTTACTGTAATAAACTGTCTCATGCCCTAGCAATTTTTGGAATGATGAAAAGATTTTAAATCTGTAAATAGCAAAAAAGTGGGAAAAGTTTTCAATTGTATTAGCACTGACAATGTGAATTAACTTATACAGTTCTAAAAATGTCTTATGAAGCAATTCTACAATGTACTGACTATCTATGCCCCACCATCCAATCATATGTTGTTGATCTAACCTCCAAAGTTAGGAGGTGTGCCCTTTAGGAGATGATTAGATCATGAGGCCAGAGCCCTCTTAAATGACACCGGGGTCCTTATACAGCATTTAGAGACCTTCCTTTTCTCTTCCTTCTCAGGGGCATACAGCAAGAAGAAAGTCATCTGCAAACCAGAAAGCCCTCACTAAAAACCAAATAGGCCAACATGTTTACATTGAATTTCCCAGCCTCCAGAAACATGAAAAAATAAATTTCTGTTCATTATAAGCCATCCAGTCTCTGGTATTTTGTTACAGCAGCATGAATGGACTAAGACTAACACAATTTAATCTTTGCATTAATTCCCTAACTCTCTTATAAGATTTTGAACTGATTTCCCAATGAAAGCAGGGTTAAACTTCACAGATATATTTTATAAAAACTGAGAAAGGAATAAAAGGCATAATGATAATATATAGGGGACCCAAATTCAACTCTTCTTTCACCATATTTCTCACACCAATGCATAAAATAATCCTACCTTACAAAAGGAAGTAATACTAACTGATATAGTCTTTTCCCCTTTCCCTTCCCCTTATCCTTCTTTTATTTATTTGTGTTTTCAAGTACCTCAGAAGAGAATTCCACCTCTACAACATGAGCTGGGATTTATTAATAAAATCCAATTATATCCGTTTATATGTGCAATATTCAAGCCCCAGTCTAGGCAAATTGGGACAGTAAATATATTTAGTAGTTTTACCTTCTTTTCCAGTTATCCACTTTTATCTTACTATATAGAATATTATTTCTCACCAATGATCATCAGTATCTCCACATTACTTTCAAGAACCATCTACCAGAAACTGTCTTCTCTGATCGCCAGTATCTCATACATGGAGTTTGAGAGGTTAATGGATCTCTTAGTTTTACCTTATCAAGTTGGAAGCCTTGATGTCTCCTTGTGCTTTTGTTTCAGTCCTGAAATGTTCTATTATATTATTCATAACAGAGTTGAGAATTCTGGGATTCAGAGAGAGAAAACACCCTTCTCAGGATGCTTTTGATAACAAGTTGCTGAAGTAGATAAGGGCAGGAATCACTAGGAGCATGATTCCTCCATTCTCATCCTAAGTTCCTTTCATCTCATCTTTTCACTTATCCTGGGGTCTTCCTGACCCCATCCCCACATAAAATGTAAGACATTTTCATGGGCAAACCTTTTATATACCTTTCTTTCTTCATTCCATTTTGTACCAAATTTAGAAGTTCCAATTAATTATTTTACAACAATCATTACATATGCGTATATGAATGTGTAGCAAGGAATCCCTTCAATATGTAAGTACATGCTGAATTAACAAAATAAAATGAATTATTTTACAATGAATTGCACAGACGACTCCTTTATATGTGTCTAGCCTTTATACATGTCTAGCATTTATTGTAGAAAAACATATCTTTGTTTTAAATAAATTAAAATTTTCAAGGACCCAAATTATTTTATTATTCAAATTCATGTTTAAAATGGAGACTAAATTATTCAAATGATTGAAATAATACTGAAATAAATTGTACATGTTTCAAGGACTAAAAATAAATACTGTACACATCTACATGTTCCACATGCAACCATCCCTTTGTTATAAAGACAAATTTGCAAGCATAAATAAAAACTAACGCATTTTAACATTGGGATCAGAAACTGTCCTTATTTATTATTCTAGAATATCAAACTAAATGAAAGCAAAAAAACAATCCACTTTAGGTGAGATATCACACTATAATTGCTTTTTTTCTGAGCTACACTTAACTGATGATTCTCTGCATTTATTTCATTTAATCATTCAAATGGGCCAGAGATCTTAAATTTCACAAAGTAAAATATTGATGCAGCTAGCACATGTTACTGAACATGATTAAAGTTTGCTTATTCAAGTTTATATTTGACCTTATAATAGAGTTATCAAATATTAACTGCTTTTAGTGAACTTGTCGTTGCAGTAGTAGACACATTTTCATTATTAGCAAATATATACTGAGAATCTTTGTGATACTTTTTAAGAATAGAGAAATTATATAATAATGATTTTCTACCCGTACATAATATGGTGTTTCTAAATGTGGCAACAGACTAGAATCAAAAGGAGACATCTAGACCCTGGCCCTGAGAAAGGAGGTCTTATCATGTTTTAAATCCAGATATGGTGTAAGGTCAAACAACCTAAGGCATTTGTAGAGTTGTATTAGGAAGGGGGAGGGAGTGGGATAAGGGTGGGTAATTGGGGAAGGACTCTTGGGAGTAAATCTAATTTTCAGAATTTATATATATATATATAATATTTCATTAGAAGGTTGTTTGATTGTTCAACTAATAAATTTCTGAATTAAAAAATGAATCAAGCATTCAAACAAACAAACAAAAGAATGTCTAAACATATTTTATAACAATAAAATCAGAACATCTTGATCATGGGACCAAAATATTATTATTTAATAGCTTTTAGTTGATTCTAAATTTTCACCAGATTGGGAACCAATGATTCAATAGCGTTTCAATAGATCCTCAATGAATACTTGTATTGAGTGATGTGTCTTATAATTACCTTTGGGAAATTTACTTAATGAATAAAAAGGCAAATATTTATAATTAGCATATTAATAGTGTCATTACTAAAAAAAAATTTCTAAAGTACCTGGAGGTCCTTAAAAACAATTTGTTTTCTGGTAAGCACTTTAAATAGTTCTCCTGCAATTTGTTTGCAATGTTAATTTACATTATCTACAAATGAAGTTACTGAAAATTGTGCCCTATCTTCTAGCAATTTAAGTAAAATTTCCCCTAATATTTATCTTTACAGGTTTCTTTTAATTGTAGGCTTAGTGTTTTTAAAGATATTTTTGTACTTCAGTATTTCAATATTTGGTACTTGGATTTTCTAAGAGTCATAAGAATTCACAAAATAAAAAAATGGATAAAAGTATCTGTATTCAGCACCTCATTTTGCCTTTCTTAGCTATTAGACCACACACTTAAATAAAATTATGTGAAAACAAACTAAATTTTTTCCAGAGTTGTCAGGAGGTAGCCTTCAAGAAATGGTGAATATATTGACATAAAAGATGTTTCTCTTTGAATTGCTACTAAGCTAGTAAAACAAATATATGAATGTGTATATGTGTGTGTACATATATACATATATATATTTATATTACATATATGCCTCTTAGATAAGATCATATGAATGCCAATGTTTATTGTGTTAAGCTATTTAAATTTTTAACTCTTAAAATTTATTTTATATCACAGATATGTTTTATGTATATGTGTATATGTACATATAATACATTATACACATACATATATGCAAAAATTATAAGTAAAATAAACAAGAGCCTACCCCCATTTTTAAGACTGGGGACCAAACCCATGGTGTCATTCATTCACACTAGGAGGTGCTGTACCACTAATTTACATGGCCATTCCTACCAGGGGCAATTGTAATTAGAAAATTAAAGTAAGATATGTTTTCTGCTTGATCTCCCCATAAATATCTATGAAATTATAGAAGTCCTAAACATAATATAAGTGGTAATTCAACAATAGTTTAAAAAGAGTTACTACTCAGAAGAATCTCCAACATTGTCTCTTGAAAAACAGAATCACCACCTCTAATACCAGTACCACTTCCACTACTACCACTACAAAAAATATTATTTTTTTGTATCTTATTCAGGAGTTATCATATGAAACTTTCTGACTACTGGAGAGCTCCCTCTCAAGTTTTGAGAGATGAATCTCATTAGCTCAGGGTAGAGTACCTACATTGTTTTAGAATGCTCAATTATACTCTATAATGTCTGCCAATCTGATGGATTAATGGTATTTCCCTATTTATAGATCATTGACTTGGACACTTGTGTATCTTTTTCCCTAATATTTGTATAAAAGTAGGAAGAGGGATTAGGAAATAAGTAGGAAGGAAGATTTTTTTTTTATTTTAAGTTCATTATCAAATTACTCATTACAGGAAAAAAAAGATATATGGATAATATGAGCTATATTTCCAACTGTATTCAAAATAAAAACTAAGCAGTATTAAAATTATCATGTACAATAGTAAATACTGCCATGTAGTATAAAAATATAATATTCTAGGAAAAGCATCTTAAGCTTCTTAAGATGTATGTATTAATGTGAATATCAACTTACTCATTAAAAAATTCAGTTTGTATATGAGACAGCTCATGCCACTAACAAAGCAGGAAGGAATGAGTGGTGAAGTTGGGGAAGGTCACTGGAGAGGCTATGGAATGCCATGCAGTGAGAGGCTGCAGAAGGCCATGCAAGCTGAACTAGAAGCTCACAGGAAACCACATGTGCCATGCACATCCCTGTCCATTTGTCTTCTCTATCACATACTCTCAACCAACTCTTAAATTTTCTCTTCATCATCAAGGTACAATTCATGCTTAACTTTTCTAACACAATAAATTTGTACTCAATCAGGCAGAGAAAATCATGCCTAATATTCTCAAACCAATTTGTTCCTAATTTATTCCAAATATCTACAGTGTATAGCAACTATACCAGGTAGCCCAACCTTGGCAGCAATAAGACCAAATGGTGGAGATTTAATCAATAAGTGTCAGTCTCCTTGCTTTTTGCCTCGGCTCCAATTTAGGACTAAGCATAGGAAGCCAAATCACTCCTGCATCTAGCTAGCCCATTTTCACTTTCCCATTCCAAAAACCTCCAATCAGAGCATACCTAAAATCCTTTTTTTTTTTTTCCTCCCCTAGAATGAAGCCTTTCCACTATCCTGGCTGCTCTGAGTGTCTGCCAAATGCAAATGATGTTGGCTGAGATTTTTCTACAGCAAGCTTTGCAAAAAAATACCTTGTGTTTCCTGTCATTTGGACAGTTCCAGTTTATTTCTGCAAAAGAGATAATCCTTACAAGCTCAATAAAGGAAAAAAATATGTGGATTCAACTTTATAGCTAACCACCTTAGCTTTTTCCCTTCTAGTCCAATATTAAATAGTACTGAAAAAAATCATAGTCATTCAGGTTGTTTTTTGATCAGGTCAGTGCCTACAATGAGCAAACTCCAACTATCTCTATTTATAGGAGCCTAAAATTACTATAAGCTTTTTCTGTGGAACTTTTTCTCTCCCAAGAATTTTATAACTAAATTTAGTTTTTATCTGATGCCTCTTAGAGAAAAGCATATGACTATCATAATGAACCTTTTTGAGCTCAGCTATTTTAGTTTTATTTTTTTTTTAAGTAGAGAGATAAAGTGAAGGCAAAGTTGCCAAAAATGTAATGTTATGTTTCCTACCTGAAAAAAAAGACTATGTATAAATACAAATATGAAAAAATGTGTTTTAAAAATCACTTGTCATTTAAACGTATGAGTGGAACCTAATAAAGAAGAAACTATATCAAACAAATAAGCCTAAAATGTAATTTCTGAGTTTTTTCGCATCCCTAATTGTGACTATACAGCATTTTCCTATTCCTGAATCACTTCTATCAGCGGTAAACTTAAGGTGGAGAAACCAAATAGAGTAAGGTTTCAATTTAACTATTCTATTTCCAGATTAAAAAAAAAATTTGTGGAAGTACACTGAAATTACCAAAATTCAGAAAAGTGTGCATTTTGTGACAATCATAAGAAAATTGAACATATTATGAAAATGATTTAAAAGGAAGCTACATATTACATTTTCATATCAACATATTAAATTCCATGTAAGTAAATTTTGTTTATTAGTACTGGTTAGCAATATTAAAATAATATAGTTCAGTAACTTCCATAGGTATTTAAATTTAAATATTGTGATTGTAATAAATGTAAACTAGTTTAATATATTATTTATATATATATAACCTAACACTACTTAATTAGGAATATAATAGATTTATATGTTATTTTGTACAAATTATTTCTGTATATGAACACAAATGAACCTTTTTAAAATATTTATAGATTTAATTATATGTAATCCTCAATAGAAATTTACCTGACCATACATTGAAGAATATTTTAATATGATATTTAAGCTAATATGAAACACAACTAAGACACATGAATAAAATGGCTTTGATAGCCCAGAGTCAGTATATGTAGATGAATATCTGTATAGAAACTTATTTAGCTTATAATGTAGTTGGTATCCCATGGAAAGTCTGGGGATGTTGATAAACAGTGATTGGTAATGAGGTAAGTTTGCACAAAATATTAGTGTAAATCCCCAAACCTACATAATTAGCATTTTTATATGCCAATGAAGCATTACTAAAAAGAAAAGAAAACTGGATCCTTCTAATGATATATATTTTTACTGTCTGAAGAGCTAAGATCCCACCAGCCTTATTAGGTAAAGAGCAATATGTGAAATTGACAAAATATGTATTAAAATAACTAGAGACAACACTTTTTGCTTATGTATTAGTGAAACTATTAAATTTCAAAACTAAAAAGACATGCAATTAAAAGTACAGAACTATTTTTCACCATTTAAATTAGCAAAGATTGACTAGGTTATGAAGTACCAGTTATGTCATGCCCTGTTTGAATGCTAATTGATACAATGTCTTAGGCCATTTGTATATGTCAACAACCTTAAAACTAAACTTATTCACTGACCCTTTATTTGAATTATATGAATCTGTTCTTAGGATATTTAAGAGAGAAATAATAAAATATAAACAAACCTTTTGTAACAACAACAGAAAATGTGAGAACATCTGAGAAAGGCCTATCATTAGAGTAACATGGATGATTTAAAGTTTTTGCTTTTAAAGCATATTCAGTTACTCAGGTAAATTTTGTTATAATGTTAATTTAAACAAACAGAAAACCAAACTCTAAATTATGAACTAAAGTTTATATACATGTATGTAATGTATACATACATATATGTATACATATTTAAGAAAATAGTTACGATAGGGGTTGGGGATTTAGCCCAGTGGCAGAGCGCTTGGCTAGCACGCGCAAGGCCCTAAGTTTGGTCCTCAGCCCTGAAAAAAAGAAAAAAAGACAAGAAAAAAATAGTTATGTTAATTGCTTCTCGTGATATAAGTATGATTTATTTTCTACTATATTTTGTTTTGTATGTTCTTTATGGTTTTTAATTAGAAAATATCTAAATAAAATAAGAACTAGAAAGAAATTAAGGCAATCAGGATAACCATGCCAAGTTTATGGCATGCAATGTTGAAAACAGATTGAAAGTTGCAGGAAAAGAAAACTTAGAGGAAGTGGGAGCAGCTAGATGACTTAGCAATGTTAGAAAACTAGAAATGTCATTGAAGAGGGTAGCTATTCATCATCTCTTCAAAGGTCTGTTTGGAACACACTGAAGCAATCTAGAAGCAGGCTTATGCTGCATCTGAGGCTTTGACACTGCAGTGCAATGGGTGGTTGGATGGAAGCAGAAGTGATAGCGATTTTCATTTCAGGGTATATGTTGTACTGATCATTGCCTGGTACAGTTTTAAGCTTGGAGATATTAGAGAAGCATCCAATGAGCCAGTCTCTGGTAACTGATTAGAATGAGAAAGCTAAACCTCAGAGGCTTCATGTAGAAATTTCAATAAAAGAAACAAAAATAAAAAACTCTTTTCCATATTGATTTTTGAAGAAGCTTAAGAAGGAAAAGACTTGGACAGAAATATATTGGGAGGTAAAATAGACTTTTTCTTAGGATTGAAATCAACATTTCTCTATTGAGACTAGAGATTATTATACAGCAGTACATGTTTGGGATAATGAGAAGGGGAGAAAAGTTACATGCCTTTTCTGTACACCTCTAGACTCTCAATCACAATACTTGTTTGTCATTGAGGAGCCAAATAACAGACCTGGCTTAACTCTTAGACTCAATGTTAATTTTCATTCTGACATTAATTTTTTTAAATATCTTAATTCAGCTGATTTGTTCCAAGTTAAAATCTGTTGAACATTGAACTCCAGATGGTGATGAAGATGGAGCTACCCATGAGCACTCTAGGTGGCCTTTATCATGGACCCTTAGGTGACCTGAACATTCTTAAAAGGAAATCCAAACGGCTTTCCCTTCTTCACCCCCTCTCAGCCTGAAGCAGCTAAAAAACAGTCATCTAATATTCCCTTTTTTATAGCAATAAAAGTTTCCTCAATTAAAGAGGGGAATGAGATGCAAAAAAGTTAGGCAGTCAGAGTAGTTAGAATGTTTAGGACAATCAAGGGAAAACCAGATTTTTTTAAAAGATCAATTTGGCATCTCCAATGTTAGTAAGCAGGGTGGCTAAGTGGGTCCAAATGCAGACAATCCCTTCTGCTAAGCAAGTACCACATTCTTTCTTATTGATGCCTAAGACACAAACCAAAAATTGGACCAAACCAGAATTTTCCTTGCCCATGTCCTAGGTATGGGGGAAGGGGGAGGATGACCAACTGAAGGGAGAACATCCTATAAAAAGGGCAAACCTAACTCCCCCTTTTGTGCTGTCCTCTTCTCCCACCTCCCACTGTGGGGGAAGTCTGCATTTTTCCCTATGCCTTACTTTCTGTTTTTTTTTTTTTTTTTGGTTGAATCTATGTTTTTTATTATTATTTTTATTTTTTATTTTAATTTTTTATTAGAAGTATATAGAGATACAGTTGAGGGGGAAACATTATCAAACCAACAGTAATCAATGTATATATACTTTGTTACTGTTTGCTCTGCTTGCCTCGGTGTCCCTTGGTTTCATTCTTTGTCAACAGGGGACATAAACCCGACTTCCACCAAACCGACACCAATAATTAAATTTTATTCTTTGGAATCTGCAAATGGACAATTCTATCCTGGGCCAAAATCACTAGAGAATTCTGCAGACAAATAACTGTGTACATTTGGAACAGAGGGAATAGGATTAAACCAGAAAAAAATCAGATTTTGCAATACTCTTCTTAGAATAGTCAAGGTATCTAAGAAACAGTCTTTTTGTCTCTTGGGGCAATCCCAAACTGTCAACCTGATGATATCTTGCCTTCTAGAATGGAAACAGAACACAGGAAGGAGATAAAAATAAATAAAAAAAAATCAACAACAAAAGCTACAATATCCTCCCAACTGTATTTCTTAAATGTCTTGGCTTTCAATATATAGTGGTCCAAGAGCACTGATATATATATATATATATATATATGTAAATTATGACTTTTTAAAAATCTTTATATCTGACTGGGGAGAGATTGCCCCTCCCAAAGCTAGTCTATTCTCAGAGTTGGAAAAAGGCTTAGCCTGAAGAATGCCTTTGATATGCAAATTTACCAGTCTGGAGCCACACCTCCTTTATCTGGCTAGTGCTAGGGTGCCTCCATAGGCAATATTCCTCTCCCTTAACCATTCTGGATTCAGGTTCCAGGCAATTAGAGACATCTCCTATGAGCCAAAAACTTTCCAGAATTATTCAAACAGGATAACTATTTATCCTGTTTTTGTTTTTCTTTTCCTACTGAAACCTCAATAACTGCTCTGACTGATGTCTTTCCCTCACTCCTATTTTCTGCCTCCTGGTCACAATCTAATACTGCTTGTGCCCTTGTATGCCATTGCTATGCCTTATGTTTCAAAGACCTGTGAGCATTTATCAACTTTGTTTGCCTAAAATTCATTTGTGTTTACTTTTCTGACCATCACATGAAAGACCCCCAGTAGAACAACTCAACCATCACTCTTGTAGATACCAAAGCTAAATTTTACAAGCAGAATTCAATAGTAAATAATAATAATAATAATAAATAATAATAATAATAATGGATCAGTAAGGGAAACAGCAGCAGTGAAGGAGGCCATAAACTGATAATTAAATCCAACTGGTATTTTGATTTTGTGATCTTAATACTGGAGGTCACAATAGAGTGGCACAAAGTATAGAGAGAGTAAATATATGCTGAAGATCTAATTCCATTTCTCTAAAAGAGTAATATGTCAGAAGAGTAAGAAATATCAAGTGAGAGACAGTAATAGATTTTGGGAAGGATGATCAATGGTATCTAACATGTTTTGTAGTACTGTAACTGCCCCAACCATCAGATGCATCTGAAATCAGCTTTCCTGCATGGCATAATAAAGAATTTAGGTGTTTGAGATGGAGTTGTTAATCCATTACGAACATTTATTTGTTTCTTGTTTTATGCAAGGCCTTTTAGAGTACAGATTATGAACACTGTATGAATGTGACTTTTAGCTGGTGTTCATTTGGAACACTTCGTTCTACTTCTCAGTAATGAGTGTACAAGACATGGCTCAGGAAACCAACTGCTCTCTTTTGTTGAATAGATGTACTACCTTTTGGCATAGTACAGTGATATTGATTTTTCACTGTGGAGCTTGGTATCAAGTTCCTGTGAGAGCCTGTGAAATTGTGGCCTCCAAGAGATGTAATGAAATTCCCAGAAACCTGGCAAGTCTTCTGCCAGAGCGCAGCATCTTCTGGCATGCTGGCCTGTTCTTTATTTCAGTTGGGGATCACATTCTTTTAAAAAAGGAGCTTCGGGCAAATGGAGCTTTAGAGAAAAAGTGTATTTTGTTCTTGTGGTTGAGGCTTTTGACTTTCCTGTTGTTTTGTACTAGTTGAAATCTATGAGTCTCTAGATTCTTTACTAAAACCATTTGCATCTTTCTAAATCAATCATATTGATTGTTTATTGTCTCCTATACCATAAAATTTTTCCTTTGAAATGTTGCCCTCAGTAAATTCCTGAGAGATACAGTGATGATACAAGTTTGATCTATGAGAAATTGCAGGTGGGATATTTAATAGTATTGAGCAATTGAGCCAGTATTCCTCTTAGGTTCAGCTTCCTAGGATGGTTTACTTCCCACAGTGGGCAATTAGTTGTTGCTATGCTCCCAGTCTTCCTGGCATTACTTTGCCCTGATCCCCATTTGTCAGTCATTAATAAATTATGATCTGTTCTCTAATTATTTTTGATTCAGAGCCTGTTAAGAAAAAAAGCATGCAATCATGAGAAAATAGATGGGATAACAACTCTCAGATTTTAAATCAATATACATGTCTGGTTTATTACAGTTTTATAAAGTCACATCTACTGTTAATTCATAAACCACTGAGATTCACTTCTAATTAGCTCTTATCTAAACTCAGTGATTAGCTGTGTGATTATAAATATTTGTTTATCCTTATTTTAAAATAAAATAATACATTAAAATATTTTCATATATTTTTGCTACTAAAACTTATTGAGTTCTGAAACTACATAATTCTTACTATGTTAATGAGATCAAACACATCAGTGTATTTATGATACTCCTCAACTGAAAAGAATAACCAGAAAAATACAAATATTTTACCTACATTACTATTTATAAAAGCCACTGCTGTTTGGTAATATCAGGAAAAATATGTTGGCATTAGAATGTCAACATGTCAAATAACATCATAAGCTAGGGAAGATTTCTTAAAGCCTATACTTACTGAAATCACATTTATTTTGTGATGGCACAAAAAGTTTTACTAATTAGGAGGAATATTTTGGGACTGGAGAATGTGGTATGCATATGTTAGAGTTCCTAAAATTTCAATTTTAAACTATTGTATTAATAGGGAAAAATCAGCACAGCACTTCAAATAGAGATTGATGCACAGTTCATTTTTAATTTAGCCATTATGAGATATATATATTCAATTAGGTTTTACAGGAGCATTATAGAAGTCTTTATCCTTTGAGTACTTATTGGTGGATATAAAAAAGAAGATATTTGTGAAATGCATTATAATTTGTGGTTGAAATTGTTAAAATTCTATGGGAAATACTGATTATTTTTCTAAGACTTTAGTGGAAGGAGAGTGCTTTGATTAAAGGTACTTTATGATAAAAAGAATGGTTGGTATGGGTCTTGACATATGGACAGGACTCAAATATAATGAAATGCTAAGAAGTTGTTCCAATTGCCCAGTAGACACAAATTTTATACCTGTATCTGTCAATGACTGTACTGCTAATTTTTTCTTGTAATCTCTAGAACTTTCAGCTATTTAATCTATCATTCTGTTTTGTATTGAGTCATTTTCAATTGTCTTCTGTCACTTGCAATGAATTACATCCATGTTAGAAACACAGTGATAATGCTGGAGAGGTAGTTTTAAGCACATTGCCCAAAGGCTTGTATCCAGCTTCCCTCCTTCAGTCTTGTTGTCATTGGACATTTACTGGACCCCACACCATCATCTGAGTGTTCAAGTTGAGGACTTATCTATTAGGGGAGACAGATATAATAAGCTAAAATTATTTCAATGAGGGTGAGTTTTAAGTGTACACAGAAGTGAAATTCACCAACTCATACAAAATCACAAGTGATCATGGAGCTGATGTGTATCAGATGTGATACAACTGATGTGTATTTTTAGAAAAACTAGAGTTTACCAGGTATCATTTTCCAGTAATGTGGAGAGAGACTCCACCAAGCTCAATTGTAGTTTACTTTAGGGTCAAGGTACTACTGGACATTAATTTTAAGATTATTTTATTGGGGTTGGAGCAGTGGCTCATCAGTTACAGTGCTTCTCTGGCATACAGGAGGATGTGGATTCAAATCCTAGCACCACATACACAACAAAGTGTCAGAACAACGAAAGCCATATGAAAAGCTAAGTAAAATTGATTCTCTCCTTCTTTCTTTTTCTCTCTCTCTCTCTCCCTCTCTCTCTCCTTAAGAAAGGATGCATTTTATTCATATTACTTATGAGTCTAATAAGTACTTAAATGTGAACAGCATATGTTTAGTAGTAGAGAATCAGAGATTTCACATGCAGAGTTTCAAAAGTTGATTACAAGTCATTGGAAAGTTCTATAGTGAAGAAAAAAGTCTTTTACACCAGAACTTAATGCAAGTCCCAGATCTGCAATAACTAGATAGATATATGTTCTACATATTTTCCCAGAGTGGGAGGAATGGGGCAGAAGCAGAGATACAAATCCGTTCCCTGCCACCTGCATCTTATACTCTGGTTGAGCAGTCAGGCCAAAAAAACAAACAAAATGTATATGTATGAGAAAAAAAACAGTTGTAATGTGCAAAGGAATGAATCATGAATACAAATATTAGTAAGTGAAACTGAGAGGATGAGATTGAACTGTGTTCTTCTCTTGGGAAAAGGATTATTAGGCAGCAGGAAGAATTATGAAAAAGATCTTAACACAGGGTCATTCTTAAAATAATCAAGAACAGTACAAAGATAATTTTGTCAGTTACAAGTTGCACCTAGAAAGAGAGTACTGACCCATGTCCTTATTGTGAAATGTGACATGTAATGCCCTTAGAATGGTACCTTGTAGTAGGTCATGCATAATAAATATTAGACAATACTTACTATTGTCAATATTATCTTGCCCCTTGCACTACAGTGGATTTTCTTAAGGAGTTTTTCATCCCCTTTCAAAACAACTCACTTAGGAACATATCATGCTTCAGCTGTAGATGGAGAAAGACCTCTGGTACTTATCAAAATTTAGCAGTTTATATTTAAAACACCTACATAATTATTTATTTAGCTTCAAATGAACTTGAAAAATGTTTCTAAGGCCAAGGAATTTTACTCTCAAACCATTGCTTTCTCTTTAAAATGCAAACAGTTCCAAACATATAAGAATAACTCAAATATTTCTCAGATTAGTGAATCAGCCCATCATTTTGGCCCAAATTGAAAATAAGTGTACATAAAAAATTTATTCCAATTTTATATTAAAACTCTTTTCATTAGGCCCATTTAATTGAGATTCATGAAATTCTGTCTACTTATCAAGGTTCTAAAATAAAATGAAAACTTGCTGAAGAAAGGAGATTGTCTTTTTATCTCAAATGTACAAGTTTCATTTTGGTATTGTCATGCAATAGGTGCTCAATGAATCCTGGTAATAGATGACTACAAAGAACATTTCACTTATATGCTGTTATGATTCAAGAGACTTGAAGTAACTTAAAAATGCAAATTTTAACATTTACTTTCAATTAATAAAAAACAATAAATCATTGTTTTATATAAAACTACTGGCATATATTTCTAACATGATTGGTATCCTAAGTTTGATATTCTGATAGGTTAGTCTCCAAACACAGTATTTTGAGGATTCTGAGGAATTGTTGCCTCAGGAAACTCTGAGACAATTTGGTGGATTCAGTTTCTACTTTTGAATGGAAAACTGAGGGAAATAAGATTTAGCAGTTTAAGTATAAGCACAGGTTTTGGACATGACCAGGACAAATAATGGAAAATAATTTGCCCAGAAAATAATCTTTTATATGGGCATTAAACCACCTCTCAGACTAAATTTATCATGTCAGAAACATCACAGCATGAAAATACATATGAGAAGCCTTAAAATCTTTCTCCTTTAGAGTTCTTTTCTGGTTTTTTATTTTTGTATTGTTTCAATATGTAATTGGAAAAATCTTTAAATTTTTGGTGTTTATGTGCAAGAGCATGTACCAACATAGGTGGGAGAGTACATGTGTAGTAATATGTATGTGTGTTTTACCTCTGAGTGCATGTGTGGGATTAACTGAAAATAAAAAGCAAACTTTGAAATTTTCTTGGGATGTAATGAAATTCACAAAGTGATAAATAAGAGATCAGAAGCAAAGCATTATAAAATGTTTAACCCCATGAAATCTACACTGTTTCAAAGAACACACTCCCATATACTAGAAGGCATTTGTCTTTGCATTTTCTAAATCCTATTAATTTGAGCTTTATGATAGAATAAGTGTCTAGTAGTCAGTTCTCAAACTACTAGACAGACAAAGAGAGGAAGAAAGTCAATCTCATTTAAGAAAAGAAAGAGGGGATGAGATGTAACGAAACACTTTCTCAGGCATTTAATTGGAAGATTGAGGAGATGATTATCTAGTGAAAACTTGTTGATTAAGCAAATTATGCCTATAAAATACTATTTGTAGGAGGAAAACAATAACAAATCAGAATATGAGAAATTTATCAATGTTCAATGACAATACCTATAAAAGAGAAGAATACAAGAACAAGCTCAACATGCTGAACATATCAGGAGGTTTGATTTGTAATTGTCATAGGATGATTAGCCTTAGTTTGCAGAGGTTAATTCAACTGTTTCGTAAAATCATGAAAAAAATAAAGATTATTGGGAAAGAAAGTCATGAAAGGAAAATTTTGAACCTTACAAACAATGCTTTAATGAACACTTAAAACTTTTAAAGGAGATGAACATTTTGCCATTTTTTAAATAAGAGATTTTTTTCTTCATGATCAATACTTGTCTATATTATTTTGAACTGCATCTAAGTAAGAAGATCGCAAAGCATTTAAACACAATCAACTTAATCCTAAAAAGATTAGAAATTCTGCATCTGATTTCTTTTTATCTTTGAGTATATATTAGAATTTTATAAAGTTGATTTTTTCTTTGAAATATGCCAATCCCATAATATGCAGGGTATAATAACCTATAATTATTATTTCTTTGGTCTGAATAAAAGTACAAGTTGTTAGTGAATCTGTATCTTCAAGATATATCTTCCCCTGGGCCTAAATGGTGATACTAATTGTCCATGAACATGATATAAAAGTGATATCAATATTTTTCTAATGAATCAAAATGAAAATAAATTATTGATATTACTACCAACAATTCAAATTATTTTTAATTAAAAATATATTGCTTATAACTGGAGCGGTGGCTCAACTGTTACAGTACTTGTTTGGCATGCACGAGTACGCGAGTTCAAACCCCAACACCACACACACAACAAAGTGTCCAAGGAATGAAAGTCACATGAAAAACTAAATAAAAAATTCTTTCTCTTTTTTTTCTCTCTCTCTCCCTAACCCCTCTCTTTTTAACAACAACAACAACAACAACAACAAGAACAAAAATATATATTGCCCAGGGGATAAACTTCAAAGTAAGAAGTCAGTATTTTTTTTTTTAAATAAAGAGGGACAGTGAGAGAGAGAGAGAATCAATTTTATGTAGTTTTTCATGTGGCTTTCCTTGCCCCAAGACTTTGTTGTGTATCTGGTGCTGGGGTTTGAACTTGGGTCCTCAGGCATGCCGGGCAAGCACCATAACCTCTGAGACATGGCTCCAGCCCCAAATTCAGTCTTAATGTTATTATATTTATGAATATATTTAGTAGTAATGCTTTGGCAGAGAGAGGAACAAACACATGTATTTTAACATCCTTACACCATTATGAGGACAGAAAGTTTTCAATTATTTGCTAGAACTCTAGTTTTCACAAATATATATTAGGTTTTGGCCACATTTTAGTTAGTTTTCCTTTTATCTCACAAATGTTAACTTAGTTAATTCTGAACAATCAAAATACTTGAAGGTGGGTAAGATTAAGTCCAGAAAAAATTGCAAAGTTCATTACCTTAAATGAGATAGGAAAAGTCTTTCAAGAATCACATAATTCAGTCTTGGAATAAATGTATGCAGATAATGCAAGCACAAAATAAATTTTCCATGAAAAGTCAAGTATAAGAACAAAGACTTTTCTATCACATTACAATTAACAAATGAAGTATGTTGGAAAAAGTTTCTTTATACTGGGTATCAAACCCTCGGCCACACACATGCTAGGGAAGCACTCTGTCACTGAGCTGTATCCCCAGCACTTTTTATTTTTATTTTGAGATGCTCTAGCTAAGTTGCCCAGGATGATCTTGTAATCCTCCTGCTTCGGGCTCCCAAGTAACTATAATTAAGTAATGAAAATTTCATGCAAAATAGAAATGTTCTCATAAAACAAGTTAAGCTTTTTGTTGTTATTTGTGGAAATTGATTATATTTTCAACTAAGTAATTTTCAAGACAAAACTGGTGAACACTTCTTATTTTCCAGAAATGAGGAACACTGGTTGTGGATTCTCCCATGTATCTTCAAAGGGATGATATGTGGGGCACAAGATAGCTAGCCCACCTCCCTCAGGCCTGGGCTAGGCTCAATTGTCCTTAACAGAACACAAACTGACTTCCTGCTAGAAATTCTGAAAATGTCTAACTACTGCTTGAATATTAAAAGAAGTAAGCAATGGATTTCAACTTTGAGTGTTCAGAAAACTTTGAACACTTAAATGAACAAGAACTTGAAGAAACGGAATTTTCAGATACGAAGAGAAAGAAATAATATTTTATGAAAATAAACTAGTATATCTGTATTTAAGAATATAGCCATAAATATTTTCAGAACACAGTATGCAGTACACTGAAAAGTGCCTAAATGTGTTTATTTGTTATGTGTATATCTGTTGGACAGTAAAGAGTAGCAAGACTTTGAAAATTTGATTTTCTGATTTTTTTATACCTTATAGTATATTTTCAAATTTTATCAGGTTTAAATATTTCAGTGAAGACTTATCAATTTTGCAGTAATGGCCTAACAATGCCATTTTAAACTGTACATCTCTTATCTATTGAATAATTATCTTTTCTAATGATGGCCTGCATAGGAAAAGATGGAAATATGAAAATGTTTATTACAGGAACAGAGTCTACTTCTTTATTTATTCATTTATTTATCTTATATTTTAAAGAAGGTTGACTATACTTAGCTCAAAAGCAGGAAATACCTCTATAAAACTTCCTGTGGGGGTCTACCTCTTTTGTCTTCAAAATAAAAAAAAACGTAGACATTTAATATGTGTATTCATGTACCTATCTCTTAATACAACATTCAATGCAATTCAAGTCACTGTACACCATGATTGATGTATTAAAGATGAAATCATTCAGAAGCTGAAAATAAAACCATCAGTGATAAGATTTGGCTGTTTCACGAAATGCTTATTTGTCAGAATTTGTGCTTTGTAGTATTAATAATCCTATTTCTCAAAAATCTCCTAGAACAGTCAGAGGTATTCCCAAACACTAATTAAAATTATAGCAGGCAATGGCGTACATTTTTTAAAGGAAAAAAAATTCACAATTAAAAAAGAACTATTTTAGAAAAAGAGATAAGGTTATTCTAACAGCAAACAGAACAAGCAATAACAAGTTAATACTACTCTTGCGAAGAGAACCTAAAAAAAAAATGTGTGCTTAAAAATTAGTACTCACATGGAAAAGGTAAGGCCTTACTTACAAAAACATCATACATTGACGTTATTTATCTATGCACACTGATTGCCTGATTTTGTGTTGGGATGTGCCTAACAGCCACATGGTCAGATCAAAGTAAGGAAGAGCTCAGCTGCAAAAGTTCAGAATCACAGCTTCCTCTCTTACCTTCCACTGAGAAGGAAGCCGATAACCACTGCCAACAAAATGACTCCCACTGTCACAGACACAGCAATTATAGGAATCTGGCTTTGATCGCTGGAAGCTGCAACTGCTGATAGGAGACACAGAAAACAGAGCTTGTGGTTAAAGAGATCATATGCATTCAAAATAAGAACTGCTTAATAGTGATCAATTCACGGCTTTAGCAATTCACCTACCCTTGGCTAAGATTTCCCTATGTTAGCTCTTCTCAAAAGTCTGTAATTGAAAAGGCATCTTCAGGAGAAAATATTTACTCTCCAAATAGAAATTCAAAAGCACCACTAAGTCACTGACTATTTCTTTGTCATCATAAAAAATAAATGCATATTGTTTGCACAGTATTCATTGTGGGGCCTACAATTTACAAGATAAAATGGAACACCTTCAATAACTTCAAAGACCTTAATCTAAATAGAATGGTGTCCAGTATATGTGACTTATCATTTCTGTAGTTTCTATGCCACTGCTGTCTAGGAAAAAAATTGGTTAATTCAGATGATATTTTTTCTTTTAAGCATAGTTTAAAATCCAGACTAATGTCACAATGAATGCATCAATGTTAAACATAACATATATCAAATATAATTTAAAAAACATAATCCCAAGCAGAATATAATCATGAGATATATTTTGTATGTAGGATCACTTTTTGAATATTATCAAGGCATACATTTTGAAATCTGAGATTACACTTTTGATTATATTCATTTATATCACTTTTAAAAAATTGAATGCATTTAGAAAAATATTTTAGTTTAATAATATATTATGAGATATATGAATGTGATTAAGGCAGTTGTGCCTAAATAAGCAGGAGTTCACCTCCATGAGATCAATTTTAAGGTATCAGAATTGATCACATCCATACTTTCTATGCTGTTGTTGTTGTTTGCTTAGCGCTACTGGCTAGGTCTTGGTGATAGTTTTGGATTTCACAAACTTTCCATTCTATTCCAGTCATGTTGCTCTTGACTTTTTCTCACCTACACTGGCTCACTCTGATCACTCTTGTCCTGATCTACATATCCATTTTGGACCTGGATTCAGAGTCAAATATTATCAACAACGAGTTGGTGAAAAACTACTGTTTTACAGAATAAGCCTATGTTCTCACTTTCTTTTTCCTTTGGGTGGTAATAATTTCTATTAAATGTTTCCTTACCCTGATTTCTCTTATTCTCTGTGGCTGAAGTCTGTAATAAAGAATTTGGCTATTAGTGTGCAGTACAAATAAGGCAGGGAAAAATTATCCCATGATCGCAAGTGATATTGCTCGAGATTTACTCAATGCTTCTCTATTCATCTTTAACTTTGGATTACTTGTACAGTTACTATTCTTAGTTATCTATCTCTCTCTCTCTCTATGTCTCTCCATCTCTGAGAGGGGACACTGATTCTGAAGAAAACCATGCAGACTTGATTTGATGGTATTTAAATCCATACTACTTTGAATATATTACAACTGCTGCTTGAATGTTCTTTCTGCACAGTGACAGTCTTTCTTATTTTCTCAGTATATCAATACATTCTCACTTAGCACATTTTTAAATGCCACATCTTATACATAAAAGAGAGAGATCACATCAGAATCCATGATTAACCTAACTACATAGCCTTCTTTTACTTTATCTAACTATATTTAGAGCCTCTTCTTTCACTCCCAAAATCTTGGTTCTTTAAGGATTACCCTTCAAGGGGGATATTTATTCCACTGTAGGTTACTTCTTTGCAACTTACAAGTTAGAGAGGTATGTCCTTTTAAAAGGAAAAATAAATACTTTTACATAAATATATTAGAGTTCAACTTGAATTCGAAAAAATAAATTGTTGAACATTTACTAGACATATGGGCCAAGAAAATTATGTAATCTTTTAAAGTCTCATTTCCTTAATCTCCACTAAAAATAATTTCCATGGATCTTTATCTTTCTTCTAAGATTAGAAATAATATCAAACACTTAGCATAATGTTTCAACTAGTGACAGAATTAAGTACACAGTGGGTGTTATTTCCATTTGTTATCTCCTGCTTTATTTACCATTCTTATTATTTCCTATTTGTCAACATTGTCACTAAGTTATATGGAATAAGCCTCATCTTCTGGATGTCAACATTATTAAATTATTTGTGTAACTTTTCTTCTGCATAATATTTTAGGGTTTCTTGCATAATATTTTCCAAATGTGATTACACTCCATTTACCTTACACAGCATTGCAATACAGAATTTGACCTTTTTGAACATATAGTTGTCATTCTTGAATCTATTTTCTTCTTGCTGCCTATGACACCTGACCAGATAGTTTCTTTTTTGCCCCACTCCAAAGCATTGTTTTGTAATTTGTTGACACCACATTCTCACTCACATCCAGCTTGAGAGTGAACTCGATGAATACTTGATCACTGAGTACTCCTGATCCTCCTCACCTTTCTTTCTGTTTTTCACTTCCTGCTTTTCTCCCTCCATTTCATAGATACTTCTTTGTTCAAGCCATTGGTTAATGTGAAAAATCTGTATCTCCAATGCTTATTTCTCTCAATAGCATTAGTCTACTTTTGACTATTTATCCTTCATTTGTATTTGTTACCACATCAAAATAAATATGCTTGAAATTGAGCCCCACTGCACTTCCAACCCTGAGGACATTAACAAAAACAGATCAACAAATAAGACATAAATCAAAACAATAAATCAACTATTTTGAACTCTTTCTAGTTTGGTTAACATTGAATCTTTCTTACCCTGTACTTGTGCATTAATTGCCAAGTATTGTCACATTTCTTTTGATTTACATCATGCATCACTTCATTTTATTAAATATTCACTTCATTGACTCAATTCTGTATGATCAAAATGTTGGAATATTGTTTATAGTATTTTTTACTCTGCCTTCTTTTTTTGGGGGGGTGGCTAAGGCCCAATCTCCGGGCCTTGCGCATGCTAGGCAAGCACTCTGCCACTGAGCTAAATCCCCAACACCTTTTCCTCTGCCTTCTACATACTTATATTAAATATAAAAAAAAATCACTTTGTTCAGGTTTCTCAGATCAAAAGCTTACAGGAGTCCTAGTACCTGTGGAATAATAGTCAAAATTCCCAATTTAGCGTTCAAAAGCCCTTCTAAACTCACACTAAGAAATATTTCTTGTCTCAGTGTGCCAATTTGGTAGCTCTCACAGATATGCTTCTGAAGGAAGGAGGCATGATTAATCAGAGGTATTGATAAAAATAGGGCAAGTTCAAGCTAACAAAATTATTAAATCAAATAGGGCTCTTGGTAGTGTCAGATGCTTCATTTTCAATAATTGCCAAGAGCTAATTTCACAACCTGTTAAAATGCAATTATATATGGGATAAGGTCTTACATTAAAAAAATTCTTAGCAGTATGTCAAAATTGTCAAATATTGAAATTAATATATTTTATGAAACTATTGAATAGGATCTTTAATTAAATACTTAATTTTGTCAGTATTCCATGTTTTTACCTAACATATTGAAATCAGATCTCTTTGTATAATAAGCAACTAAATCTAAGGTCTTTGAAGAATTTTAAAAATACATTTTAATTTGTCAACTTTTTAAATTGGAACACTGTTTAAGTTCTTCGGTGATTCTTAATTATTGGCTATTTCATTTTTACTGACTAATTTGTAAGATATTTCTAATAAGAAATCATCAGGATATTGCATTTATTATTTTAATAGCTCTAAGGGCATCAATGGTATTCTTATGTTAAATAGGATGAAAGCATAGAATATATAGTGCTATCAATGCTTTTATACTTATTTATCTTTTAGTAATGGAAAAATTAGGTTAAATATGAGCCATGATTACATTTTAACATATTATTAAATTTATAATCTATAAAGATATGAATTTTTAGTCCTTTATGTTTCCATTTTCTTATGCATATTCGTTAAAAATTAGTTGATTGCTGATATAATATTGAAAGAAGAGCTATGGGATGTTGTGCAAATACCAGAAAGCCAAGTTTGAAGTAGTACATCATGGTATACTAAGAGTGACATTAATTATAAAAATGAATGCTCTTTGGTAAATAATAACTTTATAAATCATTATACTCTGTCATCATCCCCAATAACTGTTGGGTACTGTATGTTGACAAATTACATTTTTTACTTTTCATTGCTTCCTATACATCTGGTTGTGAAAATTCTCTAGACGTTTTGTCTGAGGTACATACTGGAACAGTTAATCATTAAAGGTAAAAAAATTGTAGAGCCAGATTATAAATGCTTTTGAAAGCTGAGTTGAAAATTTGAGATCTTTTCCTCTCAGCAATAGGTATCTACTAACTTTATTAATCAGGAGAACATGAATGAAATTATAACTTTGGTAAACAAAACGAGTTCTAGAGTCAATGGGAAACTTTAAAACAGTATGACAGACAAACACATGAAATGATGTTGAACATCATTAAATACCAGGAAATTTCAAATTAAATTCACAACAAGATATCACTATCCATTTATCCAAAATGACTAGCAAACAAATAGACAAACAGTGATAATGCCAACTGCCAATGATGATGTGCAGAACTGGATCACTCACAGCTGTGGGAATATACAACTACTCGGAAAAGAGTTCAATAATTTCTTGTAAAATTAAACATATAATTACCATACTAGAACCAGCAACTATGCTTTTGGTGATTTATCACAGGGGAATGGTAATTTATGTCGACACAAAAATCTGTATGCAAATATCCATAGCATTCTTATTGCAATAGCAAAAAGTAGAATCAGTCAGATATCCTTCAACACATGAATGGTGAAACAAACTGTGGTAAACGTATACCATGGAATACCATCATATAATAAAAAATAATGAATTTGAAGCATACATCAAGATAGATGAATTGCCAGGGAATTATGCCAAATGAAAAAAAAATTCCCCAAACTAAAAAGTCACATGCTGTATGATTCCATTCATAAAACATTTTAAAACATCAAAATGTTAGAAATGGAAGACAGATTAATGGATTCCACGGTTTTTTATTTATTTATTTAATGGAATGGGATTATTCTTGAAGGCAGAGTCTGGTTATAAAGGGCAATGAGAAGAATCCCCATGATGTATTATTCATTGTTTAGCATTTTGATAGGCTTATAAACATACACAAAGGAACAAATTGTATAGAATTGAATACCTACATATGTCCACACACAATTACCTCTCTGCAAAAGAGATTAAAAAATATGATTGAATTCTGTGGATTGTATCAGTGTGGATATCCTAGTTTTGTTGCTATGTAATAATTTTGCAAGATGTTACTGCTAGGAGAAACTCAAAATGTGCATTATTGCATACAATTGCATTTGAATCTATACTTTTCTCAAGAAAGTTTCAAATAAAAAACAAAAAAGCATGGTTTCAGCACATTTATTTTACAGATCAGAATTACATAGGCAAGAACTGGATAAAAGGAAGTAATGCATTAAAAAAATAAAATAAACACAAATGAATAGTAAATCATGGACAAGTAGCGATTAAGAAAGATTCAGTGATAATCTCAAAGTTTTAAGACATTTTAAAAGAAAACAAAAAATGAGCTAGCTAGTACAGTTGAATGTTTATTTCAGGTAGGTGAATTTGTTGACGTGTAAGTGGGGGTAAGTGTATGTTTTACAGTCAGTACTATTGAACATATAAGGAAAAAACATGAAATATGTTATTTTATGCACAATAAAACTAAAATGAAGAGAATAACACTTGTAAAACACGAAGTAAATCTTGTGAAAGAAACAATTGGTGGAAATGTTCTAACTAAATTCTTATACAAAATCTTTTTCTAAAATAAAAATATTTGCAGTCCTATTTTTACCACTATTTACATTGATTTTTAGGCCTATATATTTTACTTAGAAAATAAATGTAGATAAAAAGGGAAAGTCTACATAACAATTCACCTTATGGTGAAAAAATGAGTAAATTTGAATAAACATTAATAATGAATTTTTAAAATAAACCAAATCAACATATCTGTGTGTCATTGTTATGTATCATTAATACGAACTGGTTAATCAGTTAAAAATTCATTTTTAAGATAAGTTTGTAATAATGTTCTGTCTGTCCTTATTCATTTAAATGATACAATGGATTTTCCTCAGTAATAATGGCTCCTTGAAACCAGTATTCTTAAATTTCACCACCAAATGAAAATCATTGATAACATTATGAGGAAAAATATAAGTACATTTAAGAAACTATAATTCCTGCTTTGGTGTTTTTGGAAACCTTATTGGAAAAATAATATGTTAGGTATTAACTTATGTTAATAAGTAAATAAACAACAATAAAACAATAACAATTATTTCACAAAGTGCTACAATAATTACTGCGAAATAAGGCATATAATGCAAATCTTACAGAAGTTCTAAAAGGAACCATTATTTGAAGTACCACAGCATATTTTCTCTGATTCCCTATTAGACTGTTTTTGTGAGAAAGAAGGCGCTGTGTGCCTGACAATATTTGGATTACTCACAATACCTTGAGCAAAAAGTATTTTGCTATATTGAGAGTAATAAAAACAATGTTTAATCAATAAACAAAATTATTATTCTTAAGTGGGTTGAAGCAAATATTTTATTCTTGGGAATTAAACAGACTATATTTTTTATCCTTTAGAGTATACTTTCCACATGCTACTCATATTTATTTCTCTGGAGTCCAGCAAAGCCTAATATATATATATAAATAAAATAGGTGCTCATATAGTATTGTTGAATTATGTAGAAAGGATTCTCACAGGAAGATTGAAGGAGAATACTTTGTACAAAACAGAAATGCCTTCAAATGTTTGGAAATATATGTACACAAACTCAAGTAAAAGAGTTTATGCTAATAACTAGGAGGAAGTATAGCTCTAAAACATATTATTAATTAATAATAACCCTAAATTCTACTTTTATATGAAACATTGTGTGATATTTATTTTCCTCTAGAAATGATTTAGGAAAAATTTGAAAAAATATATCATCTGAGGTGAGACTTTGTAAAACTATAAATGACCTATGTATTAGTTCTGTTAGTACTCTAATTGATCAATTTTGGCATACCTGGAAATGACTATTCAATACAAAAGTAAAGGATAGAATGTTGAAAAGTCTGATGAAAAACTACTTTGTGAACAAGCAAGCATTTTAAAACTTGGTAGAATTTAATATAAAATGAAATTTTTCATTTGTATAGTTAACAATACATTCAAGCATATTTTGATATTATGATTGGCTTTTTTCTCAGAGTTGGTGGACTATATATGCAATTTTATACTAGTATTGGTACCTAAGTAGAGCCAAGGTTCATTAAAATGACCATCTTATTTAACATGTCCCTCATCAAAAATCCATTTTATATTGAAAGAATGAGACTAAATAATCTGATTATTTATATTATTACCAAATCTATTAAGAAACTTTTCTGAAAATTAAGCATTGGAGAGTTAAATTTCAGTGATTTTAATTAGATTCGATCATGGAATTTATTTTTGCAATGAAAAAATAATTTATCATTTTTTACAATAACTCCATTATCTTCCATTTTTATCTATAAAAACCAGTGATAGAACACTTTGGAAGCTATATTTAAGTAATAAACTACTTTTAATAATTTTATTAAACACACATTAATTAGAAGTATATCTTGATTTTTCTAAAGGTTCTTGTTATACAAGTTTACTAATATTTAATTAATAATTACAAATGCCAATCAATAATCTCTCATTTTGTTGGTTTAAAACAAGAAAATGCACATTTTATTTACTTCATCATAAAATGACTAATTCTTATATAAGTTGGCTTTAAAAGACATACATATATACTCTTGACATTTTGTAGTACTCCTATGTGTTCCTTTCTTAATAAATCTTCAATGGTATTAGTTTTTTTTCTATTAAAATGGAAAGTTACTCATTTCTTCTAATCCTACTTTTAATGTGTTTCTGTAGAATAAACTAAATATAAACACACATACACACACATACACACACATTGTTGAAGTTAAAAAATAAATAGTTTATTCTATTTTATGGGGAAAATAATACCAAAAGCAAGTGTCAGAAACATTTCCAGATTGTCCAGTCTAAGATACTGTAAAATATTATAATATTATATATATTTTTTTTAAGAAATCATATAGGCTACAGGGAGCATCATTTTCATGCCAACTCAATGCCAAGAAAGCTTCTTGAAGAATTTTCTTTTCTTAAACTAAAGTAGAATAGTTCAATAAAACATGTAAAAAATAAATGGCAATAATTCAATAAAGTATGGCAGCAGTTGGAAACAAAGTCTTCAGAAGCAAGATTTAAACATTTCTTAATGATCTTCTAATATACCATCTCCCAGTGGACTAAATGCAATGAGGAACAGGACCCAAGTGTTAACCCTCAGACCTACCATAACAGCATGACAGATGCTTCCTACCTGAAGGGGTAATGCCTGGGAGAAAGGGAAGGAGAGTGAAACTGACAGAGTGCCCAGGGAGGGTATTGATCCACTGACTCTTTTCTGTTAACCATTACAGAGACATGAGTTGACAGTAATTAAAATGACTTACACACAGGGGTGGTTTCAAACTCAAATCTTCGACTGAAGACACCATAGCCTGCTGCTGTACGTGCTCGAATTTGGAAGACGTATACTGAAGCTGGTTTCAAGCCCTCCGCAGTAATAGTCGTCTCTTTCGATTTGATGATTGTGTAGCTAGTCTCTTGGTCCTTGGAATCACATCACATACGATAAAAAAAAATGCAACATATTAATTTCTAATGACAACAAAACTTAGAAACATATATTAGAAATGAATCAGAAACCAATGGACTCTCTGTTAGTACAAACGTATTTTGGAAAAAAAAAATCCCACACAAGGTTTTTTTAGATATATAGATATAGACACAGATACAGATATAGATATATATGATCTTACAGTGTTTTCAGAACTCGAGTCTTTGAAAGTGACATGTTCTTTGCTCATCCATAATACATGTCCATTCTTTGTCAAAAAATAATTCGTAAAACTCTTAAAATGCAATTTTGCAGGAAGCTCTTTTTCGGACTTTATCATTATCATTTTTGTGCTAGTTTCTCTCAGAAATATTTATTGGAGTGTACCTAACATGCTGCCTACTCATATAGAAAGTTGACAGCATCTCATGTACATCTAGTTTAGCCTTAAACTTTAAAACTTCACTGAATTAGCTGATGAATTATATTTAGAGCTTAGTAGAAAAAACAAGTACTTTACAGGAAAAATTTAATTTTAATTCACTCTGCCTAAACAGGTAGCATTAAAGAAAACATTCAAATAGGCAATGCTTTTTATTTTCCTTTTAAAAATTTCTGCTGTATGCAAGGCGTAAGGAAAGTAATAAACGGAAATAGACTAAGAAAGATATGCCTAGAAAAATAAGTTAGGAAACGAAAACAGAAGAACTGCTCATATTTGAGTTATTCACAGAAGTCTATACTAACCATTCAAAACTCTCAGAGGTTCCTCATCTACTCATGAATGGATACTGAAATCACTGGCTAAAAAAAGAACAGATTAATTTTTACTTTTACCCTCAGTTTCCTTATCTGTAGAACTGGAGTAGGAACTGTTGCTTGAATTTTCCCACATAAATGTTATAAGAATGCAACATATAATGTGCATGAAAACACTTAATAAACTAAAATGCATGCATCAATTTTTATAATCATTGTTTTAAATGTTTTCTCATTTCTTCATAATTCAGTATGCCAAAATTGACTAACAACTTTCTATATCATCAACAATACACATAAAATAAACAACCTATAAACATTTTCTTTTAAAGCAATTTACCATTCCTAATTTAGTATGTTTAAACATATTAAATTATCTTAGAGTTAAGTAAACCCAAATTGCTCTCCAAATAAGAATGGTCTTATTTCTAATTGTAATATGTTTCAAATTCACACTAGAGAAATGGCTGATATTTAGTTTTTTAATGCATAGATTTATTTAAGGGATTAATCTTTAAAGAACTTAGGAAATTTTATTATAATTTTGCAAGGAATTTCAAATAGGTAGTTAAATCCTATAAAAATTTCACCACATAATTCCAGTTTCTTCATCCACAAACATTTATTATCCTTTTTCTACTCAACTCTATTGTCTATTGTCCCTTATATATGATAGGATGACAGCAGTAAAATGCAGATAATTTCTTGAAGTGATCCTTTTAAATATTGTAAATAGCTTTTATAATCTATTTTAGTTACTGACTTTCTGAGAATGCTTAGAATTTTTACTAAACCTGATAATATTATTTACTATTTCTCAATATTATAGAGAATAATACACTTTCCAATTTGGCTATGATTAGAATAGTCACGTTCAGTAAGAAATTATTGAGTATCTAATTATTGATATCATTTTCTTTTTCTTTTTTTAAAGAGAGAGGGATAGTGAGAAAGAGAGAGAGAGAGAGAGAAAGAATCAATTTTTAATTTAATTTTTCACAGGTTTTAGTTTTTTTCTGAGACTTCATAGTGTACGTGTTGCTGGGGTTTTGAATTCACATACTCACTCATGCCAGGCAAGCTCCATGATTGCTGAGCCACCTCTCCAGCCACTATTGATACCATTTTCATCTGATAAAATGGAATTTAACTTAGTAAAAATCTAATAAAAATTAATGTTGGATTCTCATATATTTGATATAATTATGAATTTTACAGTAACTGTTAACAATTATAAAATAGGAAGGATTTAATAAAAAGAAGATTGCAGGAATAACAGTGTTAGATTGTTTGCCATGTCATTAACTGTACTTGTAAACACAACTCTGGAGTCAAATTTTCTTATTTTACAATGGTGATGAAACCATTTATCTAGATTCCTGAGAGGAGCTACTATAGAGAGAATATATACAAAGCACCAAGTATAATCTCCACAACATAACACAAATAGGTTATTTTTGTTATTCTTAACTTACAGGATGAAGGTAAAATTCTACTACAATTAAAAAACAAAACAAATTTTAAAAACTTACATGGTTGTAAATCATAACTACTAAAGGTACAATCAGTACATTTTGTAAAAATGTGGGGATTGTTACTTTTAACGAAAAGGAAAACACCATTACAAGAAAATCATAATAGTACTCTGTGAAACAATGTGTGATCTCATATAAATTGCACAGGACAACATTGTGCATAATTTAATTATTTACATATCTGTTTTTCCTTATCTAAGTCCAATTGAAAACCATCTTACTGAATTAACTGAACACTATAATATTAAAGAGACTTTACCAAATCATGTCTAAGAGATCAAGACCAATGAATATATTCATTGTGAATGATTAATTCCAAAATTTATTTCTATTCCACTCTTTTAAAGTACTCTTATTATTTTTTCTTCATCTCACAAATCCTGCATATACCTCTTCAATACCCATAACCACCTGGCTGTCAAATCCTTGGTGAGGGCATTCATTGGCTTTGCTGCCTTCATGCCCCAGCTGAGCAAATGAGCTACATTCCCCAGCTGCTTAGCAAACACTGCTCACATGTAGCAAGGGGAGGGCCTCAGCAGAAGGAGCCAGCTGGCAAACACCCTGCTAAGGGGCAGCTTCCCTTCTTCTCTGCCTTTAATTAAGAGATGGCAATAGGCCCATCACCACACCAGAGCAGAGAAGCCCAATGACCTCTATTAGAATAAGGCAATCACAGGCAGAAATGCCAGCTGGCATATGCATGTGCCCTGGAAAGCTATGCCACCTTTGTCTGGCCCAAAGCCATTCAATAAAATGGTGGTATCATTCTGAAGATTCTAAATGAGCTCTGGAAATCTACCAAGACTCCCACCTCAAAACATGTTATAAAAGCTCATTATTCTTTTTTTTCTACCTACAAGTGTTTTAAAAAACTCTTTATGTGTGTTATATTGGCATGCTATATTGCTTGACAAAAAGCCAAATTGTAATAAAATAAGTATAATCCACAAACAAATTTGATCTGTAAAGAGACTCATTCTACAACAAGGATAAAATTCACCAAAAGAAATATTAACAGAAAAGGAATCCTGCCTACCACTTGTTGATGAACTCTTCAATCTTACAGAATTATTGGCTTAAAGAAAATGAGAGAGAAATCCTTGTTCCTGTTGAATATCCTTTAGGACATTTTATAGATATTAGAAATTGGTATAAAAATAATACAAGTCTTCTAATAAGAGAAAAAAACATGATTTCCTTAAGAGCAAAAAAGAAATCATCTTTGGACCAGCTGGTTGATTTAGGGAGGAAAGAAAAATGAAGGTAAAACATATTTAGTTTTCCTACTGTTAAACTTTATTTCTTTTAAAATGTATAAATATATTCAAATACATAGTTTTTGAAGCTTGTTTTAAATTTCCATTATGCATTACAACTCCTTTGAAAATCAACTTTAATCATAATCAAAATTGGTAAATTTAGACTGCATATAATAGAATTTAACATGTTTTCAATGTTTATATGTTGTGTGTAAAATTCTATATACCTTTTCATTATTAGAGTAATAAGGATTACAATAACTTATATAAGAAATAAAAATGTTAATTTTAAAAATTATTTTAATATAGCATGTATTTACATTGTAATTCTCTGAAAATTACATGCTGTTTTTGAGAAGTAATTCCAGAGAAATATGAATCAGTGAGGAATTTTAATGTTACTGCATCCTACAACATAAATTTTTGTTATCAATAAGCTTTGTAAATTATAAATCATATCTTTGACATAGTTTGTCTCATAAGTGTTCTCTTAGAGCACTGTTGGTGAATAACATATTTAAAAATATTTTTATGAAGCATAAGTATACTTATATCATTTATATGCCCTAATGATCTAAGAGTTAGAGGTAGGTAATGCCAACATTGTCATTCATAAAATCATGATTATTTCAAAGTAGTAATTCACTATTTATTAATAAAATAAATATATTAAGGCTGGGATGTACCTCAGTAGCAGAACAATTGCCTAGCATGTGTCAAACTGGGTTCAATCCCCAGTAATGCAAAAATAAACAAAATAAAACAAAAAAGAAATAAAATCAATATATCAATATTGCAGACATTGAAATCATAGAAATAATCTGAAGCTATTTCTCATACTATACCCCTACTACTGTTTTATACTTTGTTGTGTCTTTACACAGTTAATTTTTGAATCAGTGAACAAAAGAAGTTATCTTAAAAATCCTTTCGAAACTTTAAGAAATTTACATTTGACATATTTATCTAAATCATTTTATCTGTGAATAATCATGGAATCTTAGACTTTTAAGTTACTTTTTTTCTTTTTTTATTGAGAGATTTATTATAGAACAACCATACAAGTAACTAGATTTTTAAGTTATTTTTCCTAGCAAGACATCAGCATATTATATATGATGATGAATAGAAGAACCACTCCCCCCACCTCTTCCATTGTCCTAGGTTTAGCAATTGTCTTAAGTATTGTTAAGTAAGATTTTTGTACTTCTTGCTATTCCCTTTGCTCTTCTCTAAAATGCCTTTGTGAATTTGGGAGAAGCAACTGAGTAGGTGTGGCTTAGACCCTATTTTGGGGATCTGCTTGTTCACATTATGTCCATGTTCTTTTCTATTCCTACTTGGAAAAATACTTCCTGTTCAGTCTCCAATCTACCTCTTTGAGGCTGGCTTGGGCACAAACATCTAGCTTCTTTTCCTTTCTTCGAATTCAGCTTGTTCTAAGGAGGGTATGTCATTTATATACATCCAGGCTGTACAAAAATCACAGTACAGTAAGTCATAAGTAGACAGAAGACTTATGGTGGCTAGGTATTTCATTCACGTACTCCAGTCCATCTTTATCATTTAAGTTCATTCTTAGCTTCCATCTCTATTATTCCACTATCAATAGCTTACTTGATTGTGGATTTATAAAGCAAGATGATGGTTATTACCTTTAGATCCCAATAACTAACTATAAAATGCAAAAGAAAGAATGGAGGATACAATGTTGGAAAAAAGTTGAAATCAAGAAAATATAAGCAGTGTAATCAATGCATTTCTAAGGACTTAGTTGTCTGAATTTTATATAAGGTTTATAAGAAAGTGATAGACATATGTTAGGAGATTGAAAAATTATATGTTATATATGTGTCTCACCTGCCCAGAAAATAGTAGTGTGGCAATTTCCTGGACATCAGTACATATGGTTTTCCCTGTAGTACCCTGCAATATTTACTGAAGAGCAACAGCTTAAAGTGTTCAACACTTTCAAAATGTCCTGTGACTTCATCTTTCAATGAAGTGAAACTACTTAAGATGATGCTAGACTATATGGAGCTATCCAGGAGCATAACTACTTGGCAGAATAACATGAATAGAGAGTTCACTGATCACATCTTGCCTCCATCATGATGACTGCAGAATCAATTATCATTGATTTACACATAAAAGTGCAACATACTCTTCCTACAAATTGGATAATTATGGTTCTTAACAAGGAAAAAAAGGAAGATAAAACATTTTTAAATTCTGTTAGTCTTACCTTCTCAAAATATTTTATTTCATACTCCAGGATGATGCCATTGGGGCGATCCGGCTCTTGCCAAGACAAAGAAATGCTGTTTTTTGCAATCTTTCCCTTTTTCACATTGGTGACTGGAGAGGGGGCTGCAAAAGAATACAAATAAAGAGTACAATGATTAATAGAGCTCTGTAATTACAATCTATGCTGTTTAATAAGTATATTGACATTCAGAATAGCATATTTTAAAAATCCCATATAATTAAATTTCCTTTAATCTGGCAACAATTTGATTTCTCTGTATCAATTGTTTACCAAGTATTTTGCAAATATAAACTATCTAACCACCCAGAGAAGTTTTTCTTAATAAAACTGTGGTAACGTAGAATCTTAGGTTTTCTTAACAACAAAGATCAGAAATGCAGGAAAAGTATTTTACTTTTTATAACATAAAGATATTACTGATGACCTTATGCATCTCCTATTTCTAAAATTTATGGACTCTACAATAGAGCCCATAATGAAATTTTTGCGGAAAACAGAAATCAATGAAAAAATTCGTTCTATTTGCTGAGTCCATAATATAGATGCATTATTAGCTGTATTATTACTTTTCCATAATATTAAGGCTATTATTATATTCATTGTTTTCACATTAGGTCTTTCAGTCATAAATAAATTCACATATTAACTGCAATCAATGTTTTCCTTAAATTTTGTTATTAAATATGCAGTGTATCTTAAAATCAACAGCAAATAGAATAAATACTTTCCTTGATCTGTTTTACCCCCAAAATTTAGTTATGTCATAATCACCTATAATATTAGTTGCTATATGCTGTACAGACTACAAGGTAACTACTTCTCTAGTGAAAATAGAAAATATATATACTATTTGGGATAAATCTAGATTCTCAAGTTCAAAAAACTTAATATTTGAGTCAATGTCTATTTTATGAGTCTGCTGAGGCTTATGTATAATCTCTAGGTTTGGTGTAGTAAAGAGTTAACCAACATTTTTTTTCTGATGTAGATTACCTTTATTTTTGCAGGTTTTACCTTTTTGTAAAAGACACAGGAAACACTATAATATAATGAACTAACATGCATGTGTGTGTTTATAGGCAGTTGTCCCTCAGCATGCCTGGAGAATTGGTTTCAGTACCACAATCATATATCAACATGTACAAATGATCAAACTCCTTATAAAAATGACATAATACAGTCATTTGTCACACAACCATATTTTGGCCAATGATGAACTACATATGAAACCAATTTCATATGATCAAATGGACAAATGAGGTCATAACTAACTTGGTTTGTGTTAAATACACTGTATGATATTTACACATGATGAAATCACATTATGATGTATTTCTCAGTTCTCACCAAGCAGCACAAGACACAATTACATATAACATACACATATCACATATACTTTAAGTCACCTCTATATTTCTTATAATGCCTAATAAAATGAAAATGTTATGTAAATAGTTCTGATACTCTATTGTTCAGGAAATAATCACAGGAAAATATTTTTTTGTTAAATATAGATGCAATTTGTCCAAAATATTTTCAAGCCATAAGTTAAAAATAGTTCAATCCACAAATGTCGAATTTACTGAGGTTATAGGTTGACTGTGCAAACAGACAGACAGATAATATTTTTTATAATGTAAAAGATGTTAGCCACAATAAATAGTGTATAATTGGAGGCACAGCCCCATGTGAATGGTAGCAAACACCTGTTGAGGTTAAATTACATAAACACACACACACACACACACACACACACACACACACACCTTACTATTTTATATTTTTAGCATTGTCCAGACAAAACAACACATTGTGATTTGTCCTATTTAATGTTTTGGACATTTCCCAGAAAACATAATCAAACTAGAGGCGTCACTTAGAACAACAGACTACAAGGACAATGTTTAGAAGAAATGTATGTTACACCAACACCAGTGCGAATATGGTTTGCGGGGAGAGGTTGACTATTTTAAAGCACAAGGAAGATCACGTCACTCCTTTGCATAAAATGATCTGGTGACTTTCTGCCTCAACCCAAGAAAAGATCTAGATGTACGGGCATGTAAAGATCACCACTGTCTGGTCCCTGCATTCTCTTGGATCCAACCTTTTGCTATTGTTTTTCATATCTGTGCGCCATGCTGTGTCTTTCAGGCATGTCACACTCCTGCCTAAAGATCATTACATGTGGCTTTCAAGCTTTCAGTAGTGCTGTCCCCTAGATTCTCCAGGGCTCTCTCCCTGACTTCCATTGGGTTTCTCAGGCCGTTCATGTGTACTGGACTTACTCAAGTAAGTCACTAACTCTCATCTCTCCTCACCTCTATTCCTTTTGTTCCTTTAGTGTTGTTTTTCTCCATAACTCTTACACTTCACCATCTAACATACTGTAGAACTTAACCACACTTTTGTTTTTTTCAATCTTTCCAAATATAACAAGTTTGATAAGGGCAAAAATATTATTTATTTCGTCCATTGCTGAAACTCTAGGATTTTGTACAGCACCTAGGATAGAGAAGATGGCAATGGGTTCGTACAGAATATTACTCTAGGTAATATTTCCAAATTTTTATTTTTAGTTTTTTTCATTCTTGATCAATGACAATAAACTGAAAAATGAAATTCAGGGCACAATATATTAATTTCAATAAATTTATATCTTTTTAAATAATCTGTAATACAGCAATTATAAGTACAGTATTGAGTGCTGTCCACAATGGAGTGATAACGTCATTATACTTTAACATTGTAGTCTTTATTCTCTTAATTTCAGAACAAGGTGATATTTTGATACAGAAAATGCATATTCTCAGCATTGTCTAATTTTCTTAAATGTGTCAGTTCCACAACTTTCAATAAAAATGCATAATTCACTGGTAGTTCTAACAGTAAAATTATGGTATAAGTTAAGATTTCCCATTGATTCCCACTGAGGGCAGCCGTGCCATATTCAGCATTGTGCAAAGCATCCAATAAACATGGCACAAGGAAAGAATAAGCTATGGACCCCTGGACCATTATAGTATTTGTTTCAAAATAGCAAATTTACCAAAGAAGCAAGAGAGATTAAGGAAGATGATGAATATTTAATTGATTTGTTCAGGAATGAATTATCTTTCTATTACCATTATAAATGTATTATATTATATAGTAGTATAAGTAAAATAAAAAATTGAAGTTCTTCATTCACTTTACTACAATACAAATATCCTTTTGGATTGACACATTTCTTATAGATTGCTGTCAGTTTTCACCTAACAAATTGACAATAAAACCACTTTTCAATTCATAAATTATATTTATCATCTATGTTCCATGAAGGCAGGGATTTATTTGGGTTAGTTACCTTTAGTTCTCTGTTGTATTTCCTGGGCCAGAAAATTGCTTAGCATGTAGATATCAAATAAATATTTATGGAATGCATGGATTGAATGAATGAATGGCAGTTATATATATATACATATATATATATATATTTTGTATCTTTCAAAACTGAGTTTATCTCATCTTAGGATGCATATATTAAGATAATATCAGCTTAACATGTATGGCTTTATTTTAAAACTTAATCAGTGTATTCATTCATTAAAAAGCCCTAACCATTCCAAAATGAAGCTACCAAATAAATATCAACACAGACACAAACAATCTAAGGTGGAATATTTTATTTATTTGCATCCATCAAAGTTAAATAAATTATACAGTTTTCAAAGACTGTTTAGTTTAACAAATGCCATTGTTTTTCAAATTCAGTTTTTTCAGAGGCTAAGAAATCTCCTTTACAATAATGGTTCAGAATTGCGGAAGGTCATCACTTCTGAGCTCACAATAGTTCAGAATAATTTCCTCTGTGACAAAAGCATCTTGCATCATATGGGTAAAGCTTATGAAAGTGGGGACACTGATAGCTCCTGGGGACATAATGATGATGCACAAATTGTCAATGGCAGCAATCCTCTACCACTGCATGGTATTTTACAGCTATCATGCACATTACAATAACTGTAACCAGATTTGTCAGCCTCAAGGTGCATGTTCAATTTATCTTATTTGCCTCCCTCACTGATACCTTTAGCTCATTCTTTGTCCACTCAACCTTTTGTTAAGGAAGTCCGTTATCAACTGAAAATGATGACTTAAAACATTTCTGCTTATAAAGTGTTATAGAGTGACGTCAAATAATAAAACTATTATTGTCCCTGTGCAAGAAGACAGAAATAAATACTGAATAAATAAAGTTGTGGATATAACAAAATATTTTACATAATCTCTGAGTTGCAGCTTTCAGATTTGTGAAAATGTTCCAAAATATGTCTGTGTTATAGCTTCCTAGTGGGAGTCTTGAAGTGCCGGGTAATACGGGAAATACTGAACCTTTAGGAGACTAAAAATTTCCACTATAGAATAATTTTGGTCTATTTTTTTAAGAGAGAGAGGGGGACAGTGAGAAAGAGAAAAAGAGAGAATCAATCTTTTTAATTTTGTTTTTCATATGACCCTTGTTCCTCCAACACTTAGTTGTGTAAGTGGTGTTGAGGTTCGAACCGTTGTACTTCACCTCATGCCAGGCAAGCACTATAAGCACTGAGGCACCGCTCCATCTGTTGGTCTAAATTTTTAAATAAACTTTAAAATTTAGAATATTCATAGAAAATAAAGAATGGTGAAGAACTACTATATCCTTCACACTAAATGCTAAGTATTTTATATTTGTACACTCACTCACCATTAGTAAACCAACATCGTTAGTTAGCTTGTTAATTACTGAAATCCATACTTCATTCAGATTGCTTTACCTATTACTTTATGTCCTTTCTGGGGTCACAAGAGCCTACCAGCACACAACAACTAATTTTTACTTAGTTTCCTCTTGGCTTTGAAAATTTTGGAATATCTTGACACTTTTGGGCAGACTTATAAGGAATTTTTCAGACTATCTCTCAAGTGGAATTAATTTAGTATTTTCCTCACTGTTAGACTGGTGTTGTGAGTGCTTAGGAGTTAGATCAAGAAGACAAATTACCATTCCCATTGCCTTATGCAATGGTAATATATCATAAAAACAATATATATGTTATGTCAACATTGACCACCTAAATGAGATAGCATTTATGAAATTTATCCATGGTGTATTTATCATTTTTCCAGTTTTCTATGTTATTCTCTTTGGAAAGAAGATAGTAGATGCAGTGAACACTTAAGAAGCAGGCATTTGTAATTATTGAGAGTGGGATATATGCTAAAATTATTGTCAATGCATGTCAATTATCATATGAATTATTTTAGCTTTCTTATCTTACTTACCTATATCTCCCACCCCCACAGAGTTTCCCATCATCTGCCATTTAGTTACTTAAAAGTTCAGATCCAGTACATATGTCATCAAAACATCCTGCTTGTTTTTGGCATACCATAATACAGGTATAGCTACAGGTGTTTATGGTGTATAGTGAATATAAAATGACATAAATGAGAATATGACAGGGGATATTCAATTGAGAATTCTATGTTATTAAAATATTTCAAAGAAATAAAAATATCTGGGGGCAAAGAATAAAAAAGGAACTTGACTTAAGAAATAAGAAATTTAGTTTATACTCTACTACTCTTATTTGTATAAAATGAAAACTAATCAACAAATGCTTAAAGAATATATACATGCATTTATATACACAAAAATACATTCATATATTATAAACATGATCTATATGTCAATTTTATAATGAAAACTTGAGTATATTTTGAGGTTCAAGTATATTCTCTGGATCAAAAATGTACTTTTGAAAAATAAACAAGGAAAGCATAAGGTTCAGATCTACCAGTCCTATTGAGCCTCATTATAACATTTCTATTCTTTTGTTTCTTCACAAGCAAAGACGGAAAAAGAGAAGTCAAAAATTTGTAGGTAAGCTCTAGATGACCTATTAAATTGAGTTATAGCTTTAGAAATTCCAGAGATGTTGAGGGAGTGTGCACGCACACACACACATGTACACACACACACACACAGATTTTCCTCAGTTTGAAATAGGTTGCATCCTCATAAACTAAAATATTGTAAGACAAAAATGCATTTAATATACCTTCCTCACTGAATGCCTTAGCTCAGGAGCTCAGTACATGCATGGGAGAGCATCAGTTGTTTCCTTTCATTATCCTGTGGCTGACTGGGAACAGCATCTCACAGTCACTGCCCAGCTTCCTGAGCATATACTTAACACATATCACCAGCCCAGGAACAGTAAAATTCAGAATTATAACTACAGTGTCTACAGGATGTATATTGCCTTTATATTATCATAAAGATAAAAAAAATCAATTCACATGGTCATAAATTGCGGTACTGTAAATCAGTCTACAAACACACATGCACACACATACACACACTGACATGTGTAACATTTATAGCTGGTTTAATGAAACTACATATAATGAAGCTTTGCCATATTGTTTTAGAGTATATTCTGTCATTTGAAGGTAATAAAATTAATAAATAGATTTCCTAGAGTAAATGTGAAAGGCAGTTTCTGAATTATAAATGTATTTAAAATCATTAGCATTGAAAAGTGATGAAGATATACAAGTAAATTTGCACAGCTGCATATATATGTGATATATATTTTATACTTCTAATTGTATATTGTGCCAATTATACATATTTATCATATACCTAATGTATATTCTCCTTACTTTATTGTCATTTGATATTACTGGACTAAAGAAAATAAATGCAGCATATTCTCAGCAACACACCTGGTACTCATGATCCCCACAAAGAAACAGGGCATTTTACAAGTTTTTTTCCTCAGACAAAAATTTAATCTTTTCATTCAGACAAAAACCTACAATCACTCCATCTTCAAAACCTGCGACTAGATCTTTTGATATATGATCTCAGTGAAATTTCAAAACGAGCGTTTCACAAAAACCTGGCTTTAAATGTCACTAGTTCTAGGGAGATGATATTGTATTTAATAAAAAGAATCTAAGAGCTGAAATGTCCCAATAGGTATAGTTTATTTTTCATAAAGACTTGACAATCATGAAATATGTAAAATTAAATCTTTTCAAGAAAAAGACAACATTACTATAATTGCAAAGAAGTCATTGTTGATGTGATCATATTTAAACCATATGTTTCAAATACTGTTTTGAAGTCACATTCATAATTATGTTAATTAGAAAAAATTACAAAAAAGGAAAACGTAGAAAAATATTACTGTCATTTATAGACACCTTTCTCCCAAACAATCTTACAAATAACAAAAACAAACACTAAATGTAATACAGATATAAAATGATAACCTGCCTCTTTCTGAATAGCCAAATTAATTCTATAACAAATAAATTGTCATATATCTATTCTATATTTATCACATTTTATTACACTCTAATGGAATTTCCAATGCACAGAGTGGCCTTAGTGTTTGTTTAATCTTAATAAGCACAATGCCCATTTTATGAGAAACAGGATTTAAACAATATTTGCAGCAATATTTTAAATTAAAATGAGGTTATATCCAACAAATAACATGGCACAGTTGGAAAACTTTAATTAACACAGTATTACTCAATTATAAGGGAATATAGTACTGTATATAATTTTTGATGTTGTTTTCTTAGTATTAAACCTCAATTAAGAAGTACAGCAATTCACTTTATAGGTGCATAAGTACTAATTAAGTAAAAAATCAACTCCCATAGCCTGTTTTCTTTTTTTAATAGGAAAAAATTAAAAATCTATTATAAATCCATATTATATAATGTCTTGTTAACCACAGAATAGGCCAATAACAGTACAAAAGTCATAAAGTGCAAAATCTAATTCAATTCTTAATTAATTCAAGATTTTCACAGTCTAATTTTTAAAAAATACATCGTAAGTATAGACAACCTATTTTATTCCACATTTCACTTTCCATTATTTCGATCTTATGAGTAAATAAGCAAGAAGAATAATTTAATTCACCAAAAATCAATGATAATAAACATCATTTATCTATTGATTATTTGAAGAATCAGAGTAGATTCCTATAACACTGTTAAAATCCATGGCCATCACATGTTATTTTCCTAAACATATTCTCTTTGAAGCAGTCTTCCCAGGACTGCTTTAAAATCTGAAGTTGTGGCAGAAGACACAAAAAATTAAACTTTATGACTATAGAACAAGGAGTGAGGCCTGCTGCTCTCATAAACATCCCCATCATGTATCATTAAATAGTGTCATTCCTGCATGCCTGTAATTTCAGCCACTTGAGTTGCTAATGTAGGAGGACTGCAAATTGCAGGCCAGCACTGAGACCTTGTCTCAAACAACTAACAAAAAGTAAACAAAAGACTGAGCATGTAGCTCAGTGTAGCTCAGTGGTAGAGTGCATCTCGGGTCAATCTCTAGTAATACTGATAATAATAGTAACAATAATAAATTAATTAATGTCATTCATAGGAGCAACATGACAGCCTGGAGCTAAAGAAAATAAGAGATCAAAGATTACAGCTGTTCGACATTTTAAAGTCCAGATGAAAGCCAAATCACAACATTCTGTTCCAAATTAGTACTGTTTTCAGAGATTTAATTCCTCAGTTCTTATCATGGGACTAATTCAGTGAATCATACCACACATTCTGCATAGATGTGGAAAGCTCAGCTAGTGTTTAAATTGCATGTTTGGCCATTTGCTACTTTGAGGAATCACAGCGAAATTTTTTCAAGGTCAATGAAATATAGCACTGTGTATTTGTTATCAGAAATTCAAACAGCAGACAATCTATAATTTTCTTGCATTAGAACAGTGGTTTGTATTCATATTTATCAAAAAACATAAATAAAATATAAATAATCCTGGTCATAAAATGTTCAAGTTGATGCTTTCTGTAAAACTTTCAGTGCTTAGTCAGAGTGAACTTAGTTCAAATTTACTTAGAGAATTGTTTAGCAAATGAAATCTGGATGAATGAATGAATAAACAAATACAAATGATTGAAGTGGCTACTGTAATGACCTTATCATAAGAGTACATTACTTTGGATAAATTTTGCATATCGGACACTTTATAGTCTAATCACTTTATGCCCATTAACTCATTCTATCTTCCCTACATCCACAGGAAATAGGAACTATTACTTCTTTTGGAGCAGAGAAAAGTTAAGTGATTTTTCCAAGTTTAGCCTACCAGGAATTTACCCAACTAAGCAATCTTGCTTGACAGTTTCACTCTTATGTCTTAGTCCACAGAATAATAAAAGAAAAGTTCGTGTAGAGATATCATGCTCAATGTGTTACTTCACATCAGATTGTTAAAAGTTATTCAGATTATCTAATTTGCCCTTTAAATATTTTAATCTCTTAATTTTTATTCAGTTTTCTTCGTGTTTTACAAAGATGATTACATAAAACAGAATGTAAATAACAGTCTGTAATGAAAGTTAGGTAACACATTGTCATATGTAATGTATACATTATTTGACATGCACCTGGGTCTAACTTGAGTTGTGCTACACAGAGGAATGGTTGACAATCATTTTGTTTGTCATAGTACATCTGTGTGATAGCATATAAATGCATGATAGATCTTTACATATTCTTTACTGATGAACCTTGAAAATTGCCTTCCGTAAATGCCCAAAGATAAATTTTAATCCTTACAACCATTAGCAGTATACACATTAGGATTCCTTTCCATGTGCTATACCATAGATATGGTGGATTACAGATTTTTAATATTTCCCTGCGTGCTAAATGCAAAATCAGTCTTCTTTACTACTCAGAAGTGCAAATCACTTTAAAGCAAATATTACCAAACAGATAGGTATAAACATCCTCTAAGTTATATATATTTAAAGAGATATGTCTCACAGACCTTCATACTTTGTGGTTAATGACACAGCAACTTGTAAGAAGGAAACTGACACCCATGTAAAGCAACAGAAAAGAGATCTAGAGGATTCATATCTAGAATCCTCCCCATTTCTCCTAAGATATGCCTCTTCTCAATATCAAACCATCTCTGTATTTTGTGGACTTTTAAGAGAACACCAGGGGCTGGAGTAGTGGCTCAGTGGTTATGGTGCTTACCTGGCATGCATAAGGATGCGGGTTTGAAACCCAGCACCACATACACATCTGAATGTTGGATCAATTAAAGCCACATGAAAAAGTAAATAAAATTGATTCTCTCTCTCTCTCTCACTGTCCCTCCCTCTCTTAAAAAAAAGAGAGAGAGAACACCAGAAAGAGAAAGAATTATCAGTGACTCTCTCTCCTTCCCTTTATCATTCCTAATATTGCTGAAAAAATAAGTATGTGTCATGATCAGTGAGTTGAACTGCTGCAATCAATATCCCTGCATGTCCTACCCGGTGATCATAAAACTAGAAATATTAAAAATAAATTATTCAAGGAAAGCATTAAATACTACAAATATAGAAGTTTAGACCATTTCTCTGAGAACCTAGCTACCTACTTTTCTGATTACACAACTCTTGAGTACTACAGTAAGTAGCCTCATTTATCTTTGTATTCTCTGTAACAGAACCAACACATAGTGTAAGCACAATAAAAAATGACCCAATCAACCAAGAAGCCAATGAAACAGGAAAGTGACACAAGATATTCTTAACAAGGAGTAAAAATATAATTATCTCTCATCATTAAAAACATCATGAAATCTTGGCTTTTTTAAATCTATGAATACAACAAACAAATGTTAATTTATTTATATATAAACTTTCATTTAATATAAAAAAGTGAATTAAATTGAAAAAAGGACTTCATGACATTATATGTTTTATACTATCTTAAATTGACTGCTTAACTACATATTTCATAAGTAAAAGTGACAGAGAATAGCAATTGTTATGAATACAAGAAGGAATTGTGTCAGATGAAAATTGCTAAGTATTTGGAGAAACATAAGTTTTTGATTTGTTTTGTTTTGTTTTTAGGTGTTAGAAATTGAACCAGGGCCTTACACATGCTAGGAAAGCACTCTACCACTGAGCAACATGCCCAAGTCCAACAACAAATATGTTAATAAAGTTTTCAAAGGAATGATTACTTATAATTGACTCCACACCTTCATAATCATGTATGTAAATGTAGAAAATAAATTATCAGAGAATAGAACTGTAGTAAGAACAACTTTTGATCCAATAAAATATTTTGAAAATACTAGAAACACAGCTTATTAACACCTCTTTACCAAACAACTGAAACAAAAGTCAGAATATTTTGGAAATGTTAGTTTGGAATTATATATCTATCATTTGCCTCTAATATCTCAGTTGTTACTTCCAACTACAGTTGCTATATTTAACCAGAACAGCTAATATCTTCTTTCTTATAAAGGAGGTAAATAAGCTTATCACATAAATTCCTAAATTACATATGCCAGGAGTGTTAACATTCCTTGTATATATGCAAATATGTTTAGCACCTCTGTTTTAAATACTAATAAATCATAAATAGTGAAGTTGGCATTTAAAGGCAAACTAATTTTGATTCTAAAGTACTGCTGTTTCTATATATAAAGATATATTGAGGTATTAAATAAATTAATTCAGAAAGATGAAATTTTCATCTGCTAATTCAAAGCATGATATATGGATTTTTAAGTATCAAAATGATCACAAAAAAAGAAAAATTAGGATTATTTAGTATCTAACTACTGGGTACAATTGAGGATTGAGGTACTCTTAATTTATTAACACACAACATATTATTTATTTTCATCACGATTCTCTCTATAAATTGGATAACCTTAAAATGACTTCAATAATAAAAGTATATTAATTATTCATTAAAATAGAATCTAAACATAATATAGATAAAATTTAGGAAGAGCTCCATATTAAAATATACATAAATATGCAACAAAACATTTCTAGTCAAGTCTAATTATACATCTTCTACTTGGTGAATGTCCTAAGACCATACCAATAGTTCTTATTTCCTTTGTAACATATGATGATAAATTTCTTTGGACTATGATACATGCATGTGACTCCGGATTTCATTCATCAATGTACTCATATGCACGTCACTAGAGCATTGCACAATATCTTACCATATTAGTTTCCTATTGCTGCTTAAACTAATTGCTACAAACTAATGGCTTAAAACAACACAACTTTGTTGTTATGGAATTTGAAAATCTAAAAATCACAACATTAACAAGCCTGTTCCTTCACACAAGAGGTTTCAAGAGAAAATCCATACCTTTTTCCAGGTTCTAGAGAGTGCTGGCAATTGTTGGCTCCAGCCGCTTTTCCAATGCTTTGGTTTTACAGTCACATCACCTTCTTATCAATTTCTAACTTTACTGACTTCCTAGACCTTTATGATTATTTCAGGCTCATATTACAATACTAAATAATCCCTCAAATTCAACATCCTTGAATGAGCCATGTGAACAAAGTCACTTTTGTCATGCAAGGTGACCTAGATTAGGATAAGATTAGCATGCAGATTTTTTTTTAAGGAAAGGCATTTTTCAGCCTACTACACTGATATTTATTCTAATTTTGAACTTCTCTGTTATATTTAATTTGTATTACTTGATAGACATTGCCTTCTCACACAATACTGTTAAGATGTTATGTTTATTAGCTTAGCCATCTAACATACTGCTAATAATAACTTCAAATTGTATGATTCTTATCACAACAGGGAGATGACTCCCTAGGAGACTTGGAGGCGTAGGCTGGGGGACAAGGTGGGGGGAGGGCTTAGGAAGAACACCTAAGAGACTGGAGGGTGTGAATATTGGGGAATCATCTCAGAAGGAGATCTCTGACCTCCACAAGATATCCATTTAACTCAAAGGTTCTTCTGGGAAAAACAGCAACAGGGGGAACCTAATCTGGGCATCTGTGACATGGCATTAGCCCTGGATAACTAAGTATATATACATTTGTGCTTGAATGTTTGATAATGTTTCCCCCTCAATCGTAACTCTATATCATCTAATAAAAAAAGATATTATGTTTATGATAACATCTCTATGATAAAATTATTACATGCATCTATCAAATTACATTTTAGGTATACATACTAAACACATTCCAAGGTGTTATCAACCATAGCTTCCATGTTAATATCTTATTTGTACTCATTCATGAGATCTTTTTCCCTTGGTAATTTATTTACTATTCCCTGAAACATCACTAAATATTTTTAAATGCATTCTTCTTCTTTACTCTACCTACAAATCCTTCTCCATCCACTACTTGTCTTCTATAGAAATTAATGCAACTTTCCTTCAACTGTTTTGTAATTCCAATGAAGGAAGGAGAAAACTTCTCCTTCAATCAAGATTACTCTCTCATAATGTTGCAGGCCATTTAATAAATTTTTATGTTGAAACCAATATTCTGACTACTTTTCTAAATCCATGATGTGCTCAATTCAATTCATGATCTATTCAGAAAGACTTGCCAAGTTGATCCAGAATGGGAAAAGCACAGCCAAATTCCATGTTTTATTAAGATGTAGTGATTAAAATAAAGTCCAAAGTGAATCAACATAAAAATATAAATTCATATGCTTTCCCTATTTTTTCCCTTATGTGTAAATTACGGTATATATACATATATATATATATATATATATATATATATATATATATACACAAAATTAATTGTTTATTAAGAGTATATAGAGATACAATTGAGAGGGAAACATTATCAAACCATCAATAACCAATATATATATACTTTTTTATCCAGGGGTAATGCCAAAACACGGGTGACCACCTTGGGTTTCACCTGTTGCAGTTTCTCCCAGAAGAACTCTTGCGTTAAATGGGTATCTTGTGGAGTAATAACATCTGCTTCTGAGATGGTTTCCCCATAGTCCCACTCTCCAGTCTCCTAGGAGTTCTTCAAATACCCTCCCCCTCCCCATTCCCCTCCCTAGGCTTCCAAGTATCCTAGGGAGCCATCCCTCTACTACGCTGAGAATCATACAATTTGAAGTTATTGTTAGGTTAGCCATCTAACCTACTGCTTCCCCATGCATTCTAGCTTGTTTTTTCAAACTGTTCTTTCCCGTGTGAATTCCCTGCATCATTTATTAATTAAGCAATTAAGGGTATGGACTGGTGGCTCAGCAGTTCTAGTGCTTGCCAGGCATGTGCAAGGATTTGGGTTCAAACCCCAGCACCACATACACGAATAAGTGTCAGAGAAGCAAATACAAGATAAATAAAATTGATCTTCTTTTTCTGTCTCTCTTCCACTCTCCCTATAACCCTCTAAAAAACAAAATCAATTAAGATATACAATTTTGTTCTTATAATTATACATATAAATATGAATATTATATAGATGCATACAAAATTACACGTATATATGTATACGTGTATGCATTCATAATATATGTATGTATATGATTTCATGTATCTCATCTAGTTGTTTGAAATGCCTTCCCACATTGGTCTCTAAAGCATGAGCTCTAAATTTGGAAAGGCAAAAAAGATAGTAAAAAAATGCAAACAGATGAGGACAGCAATGGAAGGATTTAAATAGGGAAATGTGTGGGCTGAAATTTAAAACAAATTTTCTACTGGAGGGGCTGGAGCGGTGGCTCAGTGGTTATGGCGCTTGCCTTGCATGCACGTGTACGTGGGTTCAATCCCCAGCACCACGTACACAATGAAGTGTGTGAGCAACGAAAGTCCATGAGAAACTAAATAAAATTGATTCTGTCTTTCTGTCTCTCGCTGTCCCTCTCTCTTTCTTTAAAAAAAAAGAAAAAAGAAAATTTCTACTGGAAAAAAGGGCAGGGACCACTAAGAGTGTAAGTATAAAGATTTTTTAAAAAGTTATATTGAGTAATGTTTTAAAGATTTTATGTGATGAAGAAAGCAGGAAAAGAAGATTGATTCAAGTTGCAAATCAGATTCTTTGTTGAGCCTCTCTTCAATGGCTCAGCTGGCAGAGCGGAGGACTGCAGGTTGCACTTTCCAGATTCTTTGTTGTATCACTGATTTTATAATTGGTATATTTAGCATTAGTGTTATTATTAATATTGTTGTTCTTCATTTTTATGTACCTACTGTGTTTCCAAATAGATATTAAGCTCTTGAAGATTAACCACTCCTTGTATAGCAAGGAGGATCCCCAAATCCTAATGCAAAGAATTGTACATGGGGATTACATGTCTAAACACATGGGGATGCAGCATGTCTAGCATAAGCAGGGATTGATAATTCTTTCCATCTCCATTTATTTGATATCAAAAGCCATAATATCATCTTCTCTAATGGTCGAGTAGTATTCCATTGTATATATGTACCAAAGTTTTTTTTTCCCTGTTGCGTTAAGAATCATACAATTTGAAGTTATTGTTTGTTTAGCCGTCTAACATACTGCTTCCCCATGTATTCTAGCTTCCACAAATGAGAGATACCATTTGGCCCTTGAGTCTCTGAGATTTGGATACTTCACTTAGCATAATTCTTTCCATCTCCATCCATTTGATATCAAAAGCCATAATATCATCTTCTCTAATGGCTGAGTAGTATTCCATTGTATATATGTACCAAAGTTTTTGTATCCACTCGTCCAGTGAGGGGCATCTGGGTTGGTTCCATAATCTAGCTATAGTAAATTGAACTGCTATAAACATTGATGAAGTTGTATCTCTATAGTAAGAGGATCCAGCCCTAATTTTTTGAGGAGTCTCCACATTGCCTTCCAAAGTGGCTAAACCAGTTTTCAATCCTGCCAGCAATGTGACAGTGTTCCTCTTTTCCCACAGTCCCTTCAGCATCTGTTCTTGTTCGTATTCTTTGTTTTTGCCACTCTAACAGGAGTGAGATAGTTTTGATTTGCATTTCCCTCATTGCTAATGATGTAGAGCCTTTTCTCATATTTTTATGGGCTTTCTGGACTTCTTCTGGTAAGAAGTTTCTTTTTAGATCCATAGCCCATTTATTGATTGGATTATTTGTAATTTTGGTGTTTGACTTTTTTAGTTCTTTATATAATCTGGATATTAGCCCTCTGTCTGAGGTGTAACAGGCAAAGGTTTTCTCCCATTCTGTAGGTTCTTTCTTGATGCTCTTGACTAAATCCTTAGCTGTGCAAAAACTTTTTAGTTAAATTGCATCCTATTCATTTATTCTTGATTTTACTGCTAAATCTCAGAGATCAAGGGCCAAATGGTTTATCTGATCTGTGGAAGCTAGAATACATTGGGAAGTAGTATGTTAGTTGGCTAAGCAAAATAATAACCTCAAATTGTATGATTCTTAATGCAACAGGGGGATGATTACCTAGGATACCTGGAGGCGTAGGGTGGGGGACAGGGAGGGGAGAGGGTTTAGGAAGGATATCTAGGAGACTGGAGGGTGGGAATATGGGGGAATCATCTCAGAAGGAGATATCTGACCTGTATGAAATACCCATTTAACTCAGGGGGTTTTCTGGGGGAAAAAAGCAACATGGGGAACCCAAGCAGGGCATCCATGACATGGCATTAGCCTTGGATAACTAGGTATATGTACATTTGTTCTTGATGGTTTGACAATGTTTCCCCCTCAATTGTAAATCCATATTCATCTAATAAAAAAAGGAAGGGTTGATAGACCAAATAGGAAATGCTATACAATAAAAAATTGCAGATTTTTAAATGCAAAACAAGAAAACCAAACAGACTTGTCAGATTGCTTAGCAATTTTTATTTATTTATTTTTTATTTTCACCTCAAAGATTTATTGATTTATTTTCACCACTTAACTAATGATGCATCATTATATTTTTGAGAAAGAATATTTTATTTATTTATTTTTCATTTATTGTTTGCTTTTCTGATAGTTCTATATGTGATGTTGGGATTCAAACCTGGGTCCTCTCCCATGACAGGCAAGTGCTCTACTGCTGAGCCACTGCGCCAACCTATGATGCATCTTTTAAAACTATTTTTAGGTATTTAATTCTTATTGGTTCTTTTTAGTCAAACTTGACAAAAGAACTTATTTTGACATAATTATAACAGCATGGAACATAATTTGTTTCTATTCATTTCCCAGTATTTCCCCTTCCCCTCCTTTCTTCCTACCCTCTATTTACTTCCCTCTACTCTATTGATCTTTCTGCTATTTTAAAAATAAGCTGCGGGGCTGGAGCAGGCTTGCCTTGCATTCGCAAGTCCATGAGTTCAAACCCCAGCATCATATACACTGGTGTCAAAGCAACAAAAGCCAAATGAAAAACTAAATAAAATTGATTCTCTCTCTCTCTCTCTCTCATTGTCCCTCTCTCTTAAAATTAAAAAAAAAAAAAAGCTGTGCTCTTTTTTCAAGGGAGTTGAGCAGTAGCTGCTCAAACTAAATCCCTACAATCACCCTGACATAGCCCTTATTTTTATTATGAAAAATGAACATTTGTTCAATTGAAAAACTCAAGAGTATTATGCTCCCTATAGTAATACTGAATTAAAAACAAATTAATCAATAATGTCCACTGATTCATTTCTGGTGAGCTATTATCCTAATTTTACCATTCCTATGATGTCACTGTGGATCCGTCTTATAATCTTGCTTATAATTTTCAGAAGTCTCTAAATGATGAATTATTTCATCATATATGAAGTTCAAGCCCGGAAGCATGGCACTCAAAGACCTTGGCCTTTCCTTAGCCTGTGATTCTAGTCTCAAATCCTTTCATTATACTACCAGAGACATTTCATGGTAGTCATCCAGACTGGTGCACTCAAAACTGACTAGGAACAACATCTAAAAAGTCTGAAGGACAAAAGCAGAGACAAATTCTTCAGAAACATCAAGAAGACTGGGAAATAAAATTGAACTTTATGGACTACCTACAAGATAACTTGGTTTCATTTAAAAGAAAAGAAATAAAATGTGAATCCAAATGAATAAAAATATAGCAAGAAATATAATGGTACATTGTTATAATAGATTATAATTTATAATTATAAAAAAGGACTGAGATTTAAGAAAACAGTGGAGGAGATAAAAGAAGGGCTGAAGTGTCTTATATTTGAATAATATATTAATTTTAACTCACATGCAACTGCACAACTCTACACACTGAATTAACTAAAATATATTAAACCCTTAATTATGTCTATTCATATAAAGTTGACAATAATTTATAAAATCAGTGATATCAACCTCATTTTACAGATAGAAATACTGAAGCAGGGAGAGATATAAGTAACATCAGAGTTGATAAAATCCAGGGAATCAGAGTTCAGGATCCACATGCTTCTACAGTGATTCTACTATACTATATTATAGGCATTATGTTCTAGAAAAGGCAGGAAATCTTGGAATGCTTGAACACATTTTTATATGTCAAAACCACAATACATTTTGTAAGGAAATTCAAACATTTTGCAGTCTTTCAAACATTGCTTACTCTTATTTTATAAGTTAGTTGGTTCATTATGCATGTTCTATGTCTGCCTAATACCAGAGATGAAGAGGAATTCAACTGAGAATCCAACAGCTCCCTTTCCCACAGGCTGCCAAATACCAGAATTATCATCCTTTAAATCTCATAGTATTTCAAAAGATTATTTCTTGCAAGTGCTGGTTGAAAACTCCATCCTAAATCTGAGTGGAATTACAAGATACTAACATTAAAAGCAATTAAGTTAATAAGAAATCATATGAGTCAATGATTAAATAACTATAAAAACAGCAGAATATTTTTACTTGTTTTCTTATCAGTTTGAACTGCTGATTTGTGATAGCATTCAAAAACTACTCTGACTTATTTTAGTAATTCCAATAGTATAGTTTATTCTTTATAAAATATGTTCTTATATTTAGTCTATTTCCTTTAAAATTTATATTTACCAAAAGAAAAAATTTAAAAGTTTAGGATTAATTACATTTGATTGATTCCAGTAAAATAAATGCTATTGATGATGTTAAGCATTCAGAGCATGACACTTAAATCATGAGATGTTCTGACGTAGACTCTTGCAAATGTATTACTGTGAATATTTATTTACATTGGCATTTGAAACAAAATAGAATTCTTTGCCTCAATAATTCCTTAAGAACTTATTTGAAAATAAGTTATTTCTAACTTTAGAAATAATTCAGATTGGGGGCTGGAGCTGTGACTCAGCGGTTACAGCACTTGCCTGGCACGCGCGAGGACACAGGTTTTAACCCAGCACCACACACACAGTGAATCTCAGAGCAATGAAAGCCATATGAAAAACTAAATAAAAATAGATTCTTTCTCTTATTGTTCTTCTCTCTGTTAAAAAAATCATAATGAGTTTTACTAAAAATTGATATAGATATTGTTAAAGAAAATAAGCATATACTCTGGATCTTATTCACTCATTGAAACAAAACAGGGGAAATTACAGTAAAAGAGATGATTATAAATCAGAGAGAAGGGGCTGGAGCGGTGGCTCAGCGGTTTAGGCACTTGCCTAGCAAGCGCGAGGACCCGGGTTCAAACCCCAGCACCACGTACACAACTGAGTGTTGGAGCAACTAAGGCCATGTGAAAAACTCAATAAAATTGTTTCACTCTTTCTCTGTCTCTTTCACTGTCCCTCTCTCTTAAAAAAAAAAAAAAAAAATCAGAGAGAAGTCTACAGAATTTTTGTAAGAATTATATAGAAAGACAGATGATGAAAAAAATGTTGTTTTTATGCAATTTATTGTCATTTTCCTAAATTTTCACAAAGAATAGGGAACACAGAGTAATTCTATATTCTTGTAAGAAGAGATATGAAATATTTTTTCTGTTTTGAAATATATATTTTTTTAAAGAGAGGGAGGGACAGGGAGAGAGAGTGTGAGAGAGAGAGAGAGAGAGAGAGAGAAATATTCAATTTTATTTAGCTTTTCATGTAGCTTTCATTGCTCCAAGTCTTTGTTGTGTATGTGGTACTGGGATTTGAAACTTGCGTCCTTGCACTTGCCAGGCAAGTGCTGTAACCACCGAGTCTCCACTCCAGCCCCTTGAAAAATATATTTCAATTAAACAAGCTCTTTCTGTCATAGTTTTGTGATGTAGTCATATTAAGTTCCTTCCACTTCCAGGTCTGCTGCCTTTTAAAAGCATTAGATATCAAGATATATTATCCCATGTGTCAAGCATCTGGAGTGTGGGGGTTAGACCCCAACATGAGGTCCAGCTGGCTTGTAAAAGAATTGGTGGTAAACAACTCTGACCCAGCTGGCTTGTATCTTCCTTAGTGACATAATGCCTGATCACATGACTAAGCTATTTGGTCACTCATTTGTTACAAGTGGATAAACGTGTTTGCACTGTACCTCTATTGGCTGTTGTAATGGATAAATAGAGTAGCGACTAGTCAGGCAGAGCAAGCAGCCAGAGAGCAAGCAAGCAAGCAAGCAGCAGCCCTGTCCAGAAGCAAGCAAGCAGCAGCCCTGTCCTGAAGCAGTCAGAGAAGAAGATGCGTGGAAGAAGCAAGCAGCAGTCAGGAGGAAAGCAGAGAAGCCTAGAGTCAGAGAAGCAGCAGCAGCAGAGACGGCGGAAAGATCAGCAGCGGTAGAAGATGCAGGCATAAGAGCCTTGGCTGCAGAAATAGGGACTCTGGTATGGCAATAGAAACAAGGACTCTAAATGTTAATAGCCTTGACTCAAAGAGAGGGCAGGCGGGAAGCGCTTGGAGGCCTTTAGCCATGGTAAAGGGAGAAATAAAGTGCTTGGAGAACTTAAGACCAGTGGGTCTATTTTAATCTCAGTTCACCGCCTGAAAGAATGCCTTGTCCGGTTCTTGCCGGCCGGGACCGGACACTGGAGGGCCAGGGGAGTCTTTGAGGGTGAAATTGCTCCATCTTGAGAAGGGCTCTCTGAAGTCTAGGAAAGAGGCAGAGTAACAAAATGGAAAGTTCGGTTTCTGGAACCATTTCTTCTATTCCATCCTCCTGTGGGTGATTTTGGGGGTGATATGTCAGTGAGGATGTTAAGAAGAATTGTGTGGGCTGCCTTTTATGTGAGCGACATATCGAGCATGGTAGAAGTAAGAAGTGCTATTACTTCTTTCTCTAATTCTCTCCCTGGTTCTGTATTAATGGTTCAAATGTCATCTTGCTTTGAGTAACTCATTGTTTCTACTTACTTTTCCAGAAATGCATTCACTCTTTAGTAGGAAAAACATTAGCAATTTTAAAATGGACACATACTTGTCTATATACTTAAATGTTGATTTTCTGATAGCTTCAATTTACCATATTATTTCTATCATAAGCACATTTTAACACTTCAATTTAAAAATTAATGGTGTAGAGTAATTGATAAAAGAAAAAATGGAAAATTCCAGAAAAATGTAAGAGTAGGGGCTGGAGCGGTTGCTCAGTGGTTACAGTGCTTGCCTGGCATGCATGAGGATGCAGGTTCAAACCCTAGCACTATGTATACAAAGAAGTGTCAGAGCAATGAAAGCCACATAAAAAACTAAATAAACTTGATTCTCTTCTTTCTCTCTCTCACTGTCCCTCTCTCTCTTAAAATAAAGTAACAATATTCAGTTTTGTGTAAATGAAAGTATTATCCATCTAAGTGAAAAAAATTAAAAATGGTATAAAACATTTTTAAAGTCATAAGAAAACCAGTATTTCCATATTCATTTGGAAAAATACAACCTTTTGGAAAAGTTTACTATAAGTAATGTTACTTGGGGATAGGGTCATCAGGAGGTAATGAAGTTAAATGAGGTTATAAGAGTAGAACACTCATGGCGGGTTTAGTGCTTTATAAGAAAAGGAAAATATATTTCTTTTTCTCTCTCCATATGCATGCACCAAGGAGATGTCAGGTGAGTTAGTAAGAAGGCAGCTGTCATTAAGCCATCAACTAGCATCTTGATCCTGGACTTCTCAACCCACAAAACTGTGAGAAAATACATTTCTGTTAATTATGCCACTGGTCTGGCATGCTGTTATGACAGCCTGAGCTGACTAAGCCACTGTCTGACCAAAAACATTTACTCATAATCTCAATGCTATACTGACTCCATAAATCCTTACGCACCTATATATATATATATATATATATATGTATAGAAACTAGACATATCAACATGAAAGTATTTATATATATTCAAATAAGTTACAGTATAATCTGTATGTGTTACATTTTTAAAAATCTTGAATTTCTATTAGCAATAAAATAGAATTAAATTTGTAGTATATAACTATATGTAGTTTTGGGGCTGGAGTGGGAGCTCAGCGGTTACGGCACTTGCCCAGTATGCGCTAGTACACAGGTTCAAACCCCAGCACTACGTACACAACTAAGTGTCTGAACAAGGAATGCCATGTGAAAAACTCAATAAAAATCCATTCTCTGTCTCTCTCTCTCTCACTGTCCTTCTCTCTTTAAAAAAAAAAAAACTATATGTAGTTTTATAAGATAGAAACAAGAATTATAGTCAGTGTACTGGATAGAAGAGTCATGAATTGGACATGCCCTGTGAGGTGAGAAGAACTGAATGCAGAGAAGGGTAAGTGACTCACTGGTACTCACAGTCACTGCCTAACACTCAGAATGACAACTGCCAAGTCTCAGATCTCGACTAAGTTCACCAGATCACAATCATTTACACAGTGAACTTCACAAGTTAGAAACCCTTTAAAGTCCCTGTTTGAGCAAACTATATTCTCCAACAGTTCTTTTGAAAGAACAATGCTAGAAATCTCAAACATGTCAGAGACTTTCCTTTTAGAAGAGCAAATCTGAAATGTCAGATTTAGTGGAAGAGAAGGTCTGGCTATAGTATCCTGGGGTTTGTCCTAGTTATTTACAACTTGTCTAGACTGAGATATTGTACTTCATAGATGTGTCTGCTTTTCATTATTTTTAGAAAAGTGTATCCATATATAAATCTTTGTAATCTGAACTACATAAAGATGCTCAAGTTTCTCTGAAATATATATGAATGTTATCTACACAAAATCTATGATTGCACTATAAAGATCCAATTAGAAAAACAGAAACCATACTAGAAATTTCAACATAGGGTATTTAATGTAGGGAGTGATTTATTCTGGTATTGTGAATACTGAGTTACATATAAAGAACACATTAAGATAACCCATCAACAGTAACTTCAAGAAGCAACTATTGTCTGGAATCATTATTTTCCTTAGCAAGGCTCAAGCATGCTTGGCTAGTGCAAAGTCACAAAAGCGAAGAATGCAGACACTTGCTTAAATAAACAACGACCCCCAACCTCTACTTTAGTATAAAATAAGTATGCTAACTTAATTAAGGATGCAATGATATGCTTGCAGTGATCTCTAGTTAGTTGTCTGCATTTTTCAAGAGGAAACTTGGCTATGCATTGTAGCTTGTCCTAAGTTAATTGAGTTTCCTGCTTATGTCACTGGTGATAATAAAAGCTATGTAGGATAAAAACTGTCAGCCTTCATTTCATAGAAGAGATGTTGTGTCCCTTGATTTTTCCCCACCTTTATTTCCCTCAGATTGTTTTTGTCTCTTTATTATTATTATTATTATTATTACTTTTATTATTTTTATTATTTTGCATCACTCCCCATTCAAGCTTCAGAAGAACATGCTGCAGTGAGGGACACAGCAAACTATCATTCATAGGTTAAAGAATAAAAAGGAAGATTTGTATAATACTGGAATCAAGAAGCCTGCCTAAAGCTATTTGGATGGCCTCTGAAGAGGTGCAATGAGGCTGGATCTGAGAATGTCTAAAAAAGAGGGAGGTGGGAACCACCTGCAGCTGGGCAGACAAGGAGCAAGTACCCTGGCAAAAATGCCTACTACAGTAAGCAAATAGGAAGAATGAAAGAATGATTTCCCTTCTCCCCTCAATTTGTCCTTCGCTCACTTTATGGCTTCCCATTGGTGGAGTCAGACAGGAAGCCACAGTGCAAAAGAGAAATACGTTTCCTGGGACTCAGTCTCAGTACGACAAAGCAAACTATATCAGGGTGAATTTCCAGTTGCAAGGCTATAATTTATGGTTACCTATTTCCACTCAAAAGAAGTTTATATTTCCAGGGTCTTTTGTGAGTGTGTTTGGGGAGGGGAGGGATATCCCTATATAGGTGCAGCTTTTCTGTAGCTTATTTGTGATGTAAAAGTAAGCATCTATTAAGAAGAGGTTGTTGGTTACCTCTTGGAAGGTTTCCTGTGTTAACTGAGGTTCTTAAATATTAATTTTCTTTGTTACCAAGTAATGAAGTTGTTCATTACAATTGAGAGTTTCACCATTTGGATAGTGTACATGTAAGGCTAAATTCCATGTTTTGAACTTTCTAAGTATTCTTTATGAAATGAAGACATTAACTAAAGGGATTAAGAATATCATCTTTATGCAATCCATTCAATGCCTATTACATATAATATTACCATAGATACTAGGTACTTTCACTTACATAATTTTATATATTTGTCAAAAAAATTCAATAGAAAAGAGGAAATCAAAGCTCCATTTATTGAATGCTTAATATATGCAGCACATTGATTATAGAATTTATATAGATGATTTTATATACATATTGTCTTGTTTTACTAAATGAAAAAATAATTATGTTTATATATGTAGTACTCAATTCTGCACAATAATCAGTCCAGATCAGTGAGCTTTCACTGTTGAGTTTTTTCTTTATTTTCTTGTTGTTTTAATTGTAATTCTAGAAATACTAATTACACCTGTTTGGTTCTTACAATTTTAGCTAAAATTGTGCACAAACTATAGATTTACTTTCTCATTCTATATCAGGAATATATCTTATTTGGTCTAATTTTCTTGCAATTGTAGCTAATATGTACCTTCTCTTTCAGTGATTCTGCTACTTTATATTGCTACCTCAATATTATTTATTGAAAAGGAAAACAGTAACTCATATTTTTTTGGCTGCTTCAAGAATGTTTACACTTTTTGAAGATTAAAATTTTTATGTACTTAGACATTTCTTATGTCTTTGAGCACCCATAAAAATAGATTTTTTGATGTTTTTGCTTGAATTGGTTATTTAAGTTGCCATATTTCATTAAAAATACAGAAATATAAGAAAACACAAAAGCTGTCATAGGTATTCAGAGATTGCATACAACAATTTTATGTTTTATCCTTTATCCTATAATTCTCATACATAAAACACTTCTTGTGAATTCTATTTCTACTTTGAAAATATTTTTATTTTCTTTTTCCATGTCTAGGATATTTATTTTTTATGGAATTTCAATTAGTCAATGGGTATGGTCACTTTATATCAATCTTAATTTAAAACATTTTAGAGTTTAGTGTTTTGATCTATGTTTTAAATTGCCCTATATGTACATATTACATTTATGTGCAAGTTGCTAAAAACAGTTTAGATTTTCTCTTTTAATGCAGTATGTGGATATACAATTTACAACTCATTGGCAAAAATATTAGCATTTTTGCACCAAAATGTCATTTAATTGACTAATTATCAATGTGGAAGAATATTGATAATCATGGATTACAATGTAAGTTTAAAGAAATGACTACCAAGAAATCTTCAGATATTGCTGCTTTATGAGAAAATTAAATTGATCATATTGCTCTCTGGGGAGTGAATTTGCCAAAAGTATTTTGATAATTCTAAAGGAAATTTATTTTGAAGACAACTAAGTTCATATGAAACTGCCAAAATTTCAGTTATTCTGTAGAGAATTAGCCATGAAAATGAAGCATTAATGTATGAGAAATAAGATTCATCATTTTTACTACAAGTGGTTTTCATTTCACCACATTAAATAGAATATCTGTGTATTCCAGCTTTAACTTGCAAGCTTGAAAGCAGTAAGTTGCCTTCTAAAATTTAAGCACTTTTTTCCTACTGATCAGTGGGCCATACAATTACTCGATGATATTCTCCTTGACAGATTACACTTAACTGCATTGATTATTTAAACTAAGAAAAAGATTAATGTTTTAATATAAAAATATTAATGTTGATTGAAATTGTTGTGCTTCAAATCCACTACTTCAAATTCACTAGTGAATACAGCCTCAAGAATAAGGCTCATAATTTCTTCCTTTGTCTGCTACAATAGTTTAAGGAATGGAAATGCTAATAATGAAGGGTACTGTAGTCTTTGGAGTCTATAATTCCTACTAAATACTGAATTCATTCTGAAATTTAACATTCAAAATATATCAGCTCCTTTGCTAGTATTTTCCATTACGTCAATACTAACTCTCTTGGATCCTATAATTAAGTCCTAACCAGTATCCCATTTCCATCTTAGTCAAATAGCTATTAACTGTTTATCTGTCAAAGTGATCATTGTAGAACAAAATTTAGATGATCTCAACCCCCTGATGACACGCTCACAATATTTTAATAAAATAACAAATCTATACACACAGGTGACAAGGACTTCCATGAATACAGATGTTTGCTAATTAATTTCATAAATTATTTATCTCTTTTTGAATACTTTACTTGATTTATTGCATAGTATAAATAACTCTATCACATATACTAGGCCAGTCATGGTGGTGCATGTCTATAATCCCAGCAGCTCAAGAGGCTGAGGCAGGAGAATCACAAATTCAAAGGCAGCCTTAACAACTTAGCAAAACCCAGAGTGACTATTGTCGCAAAATAAAATATATAAAAGGCTGGAGATGTAACTCAGTGGTTAAGAACTTCTGTGTTCAATTTCTGTTACCAAAATAAACAATCAAAACAAAGCAACAGCAACAACAAAAATCTACTAGCAGAAGGTCCAAAATGTCCATTAGGAATAGAACATCATCCTAATAAGAAAACTCAATTGCTTGTTTCTTCATTTCCTTATTTATTAAATATATCCTCCACGTTTTACAAGGAACTTTGATCAGAACTAGGAACTACAGGATAAACAAAAAAGATGCAATCATCAAACTCATGTAAGAGACCCAGCAGAGGTGTAGCAACACATAATCTAAGGGGAACCATAAATATGTTGGGGAGAGGACTAGGGGTTAGAAGGAAAGGGAGAGGGAAGCAAGATAGGGAGGGATCTAGGGAGACAATCAACAAAGTAGCACACTATCTACCCCCCTGAGAATACAAATAATACTTATGAAATCATTTAAATCTTGAAAATTCACAGTCTAAATGTTTATATTGCTTGTGCGGTAAAATATAGTAGAATCAAGAGAATTGGGTGTGGGCAAAAGAAGAGCGAGGAAGAACCACAAAAGGACACAGTATTGTCTAATTTCAAATATAAGTGAAAAAGGTATACCCACATATTCAACAAGCATAATGTGTTACAAGGAATATAAAAGAAAATAATCTAAATATCCATTTCTACAAAAACCACAAAAGCAAGAAAATTTTAAGAAATTCTAGAATGGAAAGTAAGTCAATCTACAAATAAGCTATAATTTACAAACTGATCTAAAGGAAAACCAAAATTACATCAGTAGGTATGAAAAAAATATTAAGCACAATCTACATAAAACCAAAAAGTAACTACATCTCCCTTCATGAAAATAAATAAATAATTAATTAAATAACATAAAAGAAAAGAAGCATAAAACTCAGTGGCACTTAATACTTATTATAATCACTATACTGTAATTATTATAAATAAGCAAACAAGGGACAATACAGTAAAAGAGCCAAATATGCATGAGTATACTATAACTTACAGAGGTATCATTACATCTCAAAAGGAAAGAATAAATGATTTAGCAAGTGTCACTGAGAAAGCAAATTATTTATGTGAACATGATCCCTAAATAATAATACATAAAAAAATAAATTACGGATGGCTTTATTATTTTATGTGAATATCCAAATATGCATTCCAGTTTAGAATATGAGAATATCTTTGTAACTTACTCCAAGTAAAGATGTTTTTAAAAATTACACAGAAAGTGCAAACTGTACAGAATATAGTGGCAATTTGACTATGTTAAAATTAAAAGTAGCAATCCCCATCAAGATACATATGGCATTTTTCAGAGACATAGATAAAGCAATTCTCAAGTTCATATGGAACAACACGAGACCCAGAGTAGCCAAAACACTACTCTATAGAAAGGAAGAAATAGGGGGCATCTCAATCCCTGACCTGAAATTATATTACAGAACAGTAGTAGCAAAAACAGCATGGTATTGGTATCAAAACAGAACCAAAGACCAGTGGAACCGAATAGAAGATCCTGAGACAAACCCTCATATCCTTAACTATTTGATATTTGATAAAAGGGGCAAAAGTATAGTGTGGAAGAAAGATAGCCTGTTTAACAAATGGTGTTGGACAAACTCGACAGCCATTTGTAGACAACTGAAGCTGGATCCTTATCTTTCACCCTGCACAAAAATTAAATCAAAATGGATCAAAGACCTGGATATTAAGCCTACAACTTTAAATTTACTAGAAAAAGAAGTTGGGTCAACACTACAGCTTATAGGAGTCGGCAGCTTCTTCCTTAACAAAACTCCTATGGAGCATGCTGTAAAATCAAAATTAAATGAATGGGATGCAATTAAACTAAAAAGTTTCTGCACAGCTAAAGATCTAGTCAAGAGCATCAAGAGAGAACCTACAGAATGGGAGAAAAATTTTGCCTGCTACACCTCGGACAGAGGGCTAATATCCAGAATATACAGGGAACTAAAGAAACTAAACTCCAAAATCACAAATAATCCAATTGATAAATGGGCTAAAGAACTCAAAAGGAACTTCTCTCCAGTGGAAGTCCAGAAAGCCCACAAATACATGAGAAAATGCTCCACATCATTAGTTATAAGGGAAATGCAA